>WEIT01040748.1:14135-28087 GCA_013389985.1 Dryoscopus gambensis | reverse complement strand
GAAGGAGGGAGGGGAGGAAGGAGGGGAGGGAAGGAGAGAGGGAGGGAGGAAGGAAGGAAGGAGGGAAGGAAGGAAGGAAGGAAGGAGTAAAAAGTTCAGTCTTTTTAATTCCGTTTTTAACATTGCAATAAATTCTATCCGTGTGTAAGTGCAAGCAGATTGTGAAAACTCTGAAGTTCCTCACAGAACAGGGAGCTGGGGAGGCGAGTTTGTCGTGCCTTTCCTCAGGGTCTAAGGAGTCTCTGAGGAGTCGCAGTTTGGGCTAATTTTTAATTGTCTAGACCAGAACATTAAGTCTGGAAAAGTCCTGTGACCCAGTTCCAGATGCAGACCTCGTGACTCATCTCAACTGCACCAAAGTATATGAAAAATCCATTATCATCCTTTTTTTTCCCCCTTTCCCTCTTCCCTATTGTTATATCTTCATTGTGTGTACAGCTTAATTTTAGTTCTGATAAAAGCAAATGACATTTTAATTTTTATAGCATGATTTATTGTCATTTGGCCTTCATTTATGAAAAAATAATTGAAAAGAAAGAAAAGATTTAACCCTGACCAGTATTCTTGATATCCATGAGCCATAGCTGGGAGACTGCAGCTATTTCAGGGCATATTTTATTCACCCAAACAGGACAGGGATATATCATTTTCTCTTACTAGGTCTGTGCAAAGGTCTAATTATTTGCTTGCTGGCTGAAAGAAGATCTGAAAAGAAAAATAATCTGATTATCACAGTGCACATTTTTTCCCTACTGGTTTTCTGCAATCAAGATGAAATATCAGGGGACTGTGGCTGTTGTTTTTTCTGCTCCTCTGCTCCGTCTCAGACTTTGTGTTGGTTGGTGCCATGACCACTCCGCTGGCAAACGAGGGAAGGGCTGGAGCTGTGCCAGGGGTGGGGCAGGTTGGATATCAGGGAAAGGTTCTTCCCCTGATGCCCAAAGATTTCAGCTTTTATATATTTTTCACGTAGCTTTGTAGACTATTAATACCTGGTTATGCAGCTCCAGGTATTTTTCCTGCCCTTTCTCCTGGATTTTAGAATAATAAGCCAAACTTGTCACACATTCCTGAAGTGCTGTTTGGTCTTATTCTCAAGAAGAGCATTTTGTTTTCCAGTCAGAATCTGAGAAGACACGACATGAAACTGGGCAAAGAAGCTCTGGACCAACTCCAGTGAGGCAGTACCCAGGGGCAAAATTACCTAACCAAACTGGCCAATGTTTGTTAGAGATGATAATTTGTTAAACTTCTGAAAACGGCAGAAATCCGATACGAGGGGTGCCCATAGCCCGTAACTATGGGAGATTCCAGTAAATACCTGCTTTTTTGTCTTGCCATTTTAATGCTCTTGCAAAGGCTTTCGTCTCTTGATGTCAGGCATCCCCCCAGAGGGTGCTGGCACTGCCCAGGCTCCCCAGGGAATGGGCACGGCCCCGAGGCTGCCAGAGCTCCGGGAGTGTTTGGACACCGCTCCCAGGGATGCACAGGATGGGATTTTGGGGTGTCTGTGCAGGGCCAGGAGCTGGATCAATGATCCTGGTGGGTCCCTTCCAGCTCAGGATATTCCCTGATTCTTTCTCTCCATGCCCCTGCCAGGGATCCAGCCCCATCCCGTGTGCCCCAGCCCCCTGTTCCAGCCCGGCTGGCAGGGGGCACATCCCCGCTGCCCTGACGGGAGGTGCCGCTGGCTGCGCTCCGCGGCGTGCCCAGGAGGCCCTTGGCAGCCAGAGGAGCAGCGGGAGCCCTTGGACCCAGCCCCGGCGTGTGCCAGGGCCTAATTGGCACAACTGGCCCTTGAATGCTAATTGGGTTCTCATTAGCATCACCCAGCCCGGGCGCTGGGGAGGGAGTGGGCACAGGAGCAGCAGAAGCACGAGGAGCCGTGTCCAAATCCACTGGAAGGGTCTCAGTCCTGCCTAAATGCCTGGGAAGAGGGATCTTCCCTCTAATTCTTTGCCTTTTATGGCAGCTTAGGCCATGCTCAGCATTTCCATTGGTTCCTTTCAAAATGCCCCAGGTCCCTATTTGACCCAGTGGTGACTCCCACCAAAAATCATGCATTTTAAAAAAGCAATTATTTACCTGTACCCATCATAAACGTGCTGTTTCCTCACTCCCTTCCCCCACTGGTTTGTTTTATGCACTCACAAGTCCTCACGCCCTCGTGGTGAGGCGCCGGTGCCAGGTGGGTGTGAGGAGGGGTCCCTTTGGAGCCGGTTGTGTTCAGTGAACACATCCCCAGTGAAAAATGAGTGTGCACAGGGCTCCAGCTGCCTTTGTCCTCCCAGCCAATGTGTCTCTGTGCGCTTGGGCCACTGGGGAATGTTGTATTCCTATAAATATTTCCGTATGTGAAAAATGCAATGGGAAATGAGCCTGGCTCCTCTTTCATCTGCAGAGGGAGCTCCGAGGGCCAGGGAGACGCTGGCTGTGCCTTTTCTCCACAATCCTGCAGGTTTATCACAGCTCAGACCCTGCTCTGTCAGTCAGAGGCCTAAAACCATCTACAGTAAAAAAAAAAAAATCCCACTAGATTAATTCCCAAGAGAGCTCCGCTGCTTTCCTGTGCTTTAAACATCTTCCAGTGAGTGCTGCCAGCAGCATCCAGCATCCTCTCCTCTCCTCTCCTCTCCTCTCCTCTCCTCTCCTCAGGATCTGTCCCGTGAGCAGGAGCAGCGAGCAGGTGTTTGGATTTCACACTGCCCCTCTCTCCCTCCCCATCTGCCAGCCCCGGGAGGAGATTTTGTCAGTGATAAGAGCAGTGGGGGCTATTAATGAACAACCTCTGCTAAGGCAGGAAAAACGTCCTGCGAACGCCAGGGGCAGCTGATGGTGCTGGTGTTGAGGGCAGGATGCTGAGGGATTTCTTGCTTGGGCAGGATAATTCTGAGTTCCTCCAGCCCTGTCTTTAGCAGAGGGAGAAATTCCAGGACCACTGGCTGGAGCTTGGCCGGTCCTGCAGCCCCCAGTGCTGAGGGACTGATGGTGTGAATCCATCCCGGCTGTCCGTGCTCTGCTGGTATCTAAGACAGCAAAAGGAAGAAGCTTTTGGTGTCCTTTCTCAAATGCCTGTGTCCTCGTGGATCAGGAACTGAAATCCTGCTCCTGATGCCCCAGCATGACACCTGCGATATTTAAATGAATTTATTTGTGCAGGGAGGGAGGGAAGGAAGTGGAATCCCAACCTGGAGCAGCAGCAGGAGGCTGCCAAAGTGCAGCTCCAGCAACACAATGCAACGCTCCAGCAGCAGACAGCATCACCCTGCTCTGCATATATTGGGGATGTGGTGATAAGGCAGGCATTTCGATAGCCTGGAATTCTCAGGGGGTATGGGCAGGAAACGCAGCTGAAATGGGATCTGGAAACGGAGTGCACGTTCCCAGCACACAGCCCAGTCCTGGGATGATGCAGAGCCACGGCCACGCTTCCTTGTCAGTCTGGGCATGTGTTTCCTGCAGAAAGACTCTCCCCCTCTGGAAATATTTTCTCTGATTGTGATTCCTCTCAGCAGTTTCTCCCTGACCTTTGAGTTTAGAAAGCCCTTAAGTACCACGGAGAAGGAAAGCAAAATATTTGTAGTGATAAATTTCCGCCCTTGCTGGCAACTCAGTGTTAGTCCTATTTTTGCGGTGTTTTCAGGCTCTAATGGATTAAAAATGGACCTTGTTCCTGATACCTTTGACTCCTCTGTGCTTTGGAGAGCCTGGCTGCTGGTATCTAAGACAGCAAAAGGAAGAAGCTTTTGGTGTCCTTTCTCAAATGCCTGTGTCCTCGTGGATCAGGAACTGAAATCCTGCTCCTGATGCCCCAGCATGACACCTGCGATATTTAAATGAATTTATTTGTGCAGGGAAGGAGGGAAGACCTGTCTGCAGATCTAGCTGGAGTGGCTAGTGGTGGAGAGAGAGATTGTCCCACCAGCTCCCACTGATGCAGCTGCACAAAGGGACACCCAGGGGACACCCAGGGCACACCCAGGGACTCAGAACATCCTGGGCAGCACCGTGGTTTGCCACAGGCAGGTGCTGGAATCCTGGGAATCAAAGGATGGGCTTGGATAGCCAGTGCAGAGCCCAGCTGGGACGAGGCTCACCTGAGTGTTTGCTGGGCTCTGCCCGGGTTCTGCCCCCTCATTTTACACCATCCCTGCAGGCCCAGCCAGATGTGGAACATTCTCCTCTGCCGGGCTGGCCGAGTGCTGCTCCGAGGGCTGCTGCTTGCCACGCCAGCGCTGGCTGTATTTCAGTGACAGATGACATCTTCCCCCTGCACGCAGGGTTTAGAACCAGCTTTTATTAAAGCTTTCTCCTTGAGCCAAAGGACATCCATCAGGAGCAGGCACTGGCCCCGGAGCCGGGATGCTTTGACGCCGTCCCGGTGATTGACAAGGAACGTTGCAGGTCCTGCTCCACGGAGCACAGCAGGAGCTGAGCCATGGAAAACGTCTCCTCTCCTTGCATCTTCGGGTCTGTCTCAGCCAGCGCTTGGCCCAAATATTCTCCCTTTGCTGTCACTCAGAGCGGCGCTGCTGGAGCTATTTCTGCCTCTGTTTAGCTCCTCTCTTGGCTTCCTCCTCGCTGCTCTTTAACAAACAGACAAACCATCACAAAAATAGCCAGCTCCCTGCCTTCTTCTGGGAGCACCTTGCCTGGGCGTTCATTTTTGGCAGTAATGTTTCTGTTTTATTGATGAACCACTTATGTTTCGATTCCCTGACTCCATTTATCTCTGCATAGTGGGTAGGAGAGGGGGAGTGGCACAGGGACACGTGCAGTACCTGGATTGTGAATATACATTATTTTTGTATGCGTGTACGTATCTCTGGGTGCCTCTCAGTCTGCGCCAGGCACATTATATGGCAATAAAATGATTTTTTAACACTTATTTGATGCTTTTCTGTGCAATGCCAGTATGCTTTATTTTCCTTCAGGTGAATTCCTGTGTCCAACAACCTCCCTTCCCTCCAGCCAGCCGATTGTTTTAAGCTCTACCACTCCGTGTACCATGAAGGAGAGGTAAACAGGGAGCCAGAGAATCGAGGGAGGCAGCTGGGAGATTATTAATGTTGAAAATATCAGCAAGCATCAGCCCTTTGATCACCAGGCATGTTTACAAAGGGACCTTTCCTCGGCTAGCGCACCCCGCCGAGCTCGTTGGCATTCAGTGCATGCCACAGCAGCTGCTCCTGTCTCCTGCTCCGTGCCTGTCCAGAGAGAGGCTGGAAAAGGAGTCGACAGGTAGATAAATAAAGAGAGAAATCCGGGCATTGTCACAGACACACGCGGGTTTGTGCAGATGCAGCCTGACAGGAGGCGGGGAGGGACGAGTCACGCTGGCAGGCTGAGGTTGCCCCTGCTCCAGGGGGTCTGGGGAGCTGCCTGGGAATTTGGGAAAGGACAGGGGACAGGTGGGATGAGCCCTGCCCGTTAGCTGGGCCTGGTGTCCACTCTCAGCCCTGCTTCGCTGTCCACTTTCACCCCAGCTGCAGCCACACCCGTGCCCGTCACTGCTGGACAAGGTTTGTGCTGCCCAGCCCAAGGTTTGGTTGTGTTGATGCTGATCAAGGCCTCTGGGCTCCTCCAAAATAGAAACAACAAAGAGCACCAGCGTGCTCTGGGCTGCGTCCTCATCTGGGTCCTCATCTGGGTCCTCATCTGACCCTTCTTCCAAACAATTCTCCTTGGGAGAGAGTTTGAACCACTGAAAACCAAAGGCTGTCCCAGTCCCATCACCCCCAGTCCGGCCTGCAGATATTGATACAGTTCCTGGGTGGTTGTTTGGGTTTTATTTTTCCATTTTTTTCTGCCATGGGAAACCACCGTATGACTCTGATGGGCTTTCTTTTCCCTTTCCAAACCAGGAGCCAGCCACATCCAGCGAGGCAGGGGCTGCCCTTGAGCACCTCGGGTGTGTCCTGCCTGGCAGAGCAGCCCCGGAGCAGGGGCTGGCCCGGCGGAAGCCGTTCCCTGGCCGAGCCTGCCGGGTGCTAATTACAGTGCAAATACCAGTAATTAATAATAATGTCTGAGTGGCTGTGTGCAGCTCTGCCTCGCTCGGTGCCATGCGGGCTGGCAGCAGTGGCAGGGGATGGCTCCGTGGTGCCCAAACAGCGTTTGCAGGCTCTTGCTCTGGCCGAGTGCAGCTGCTCAGAGCAGCCCTGCGTGTGCCCCTCGGGCTCCCACTCGGGGCTGCCTGGGGAAGGGACGGCCCTGGGATTGCTCTGAGCGCTTCGGGAGGGACAGGTGTGTTGTATTGCACAAATGTGGTTAGGTTATTGATATGTTATTGATGGGTTTTGCACTGGGAACGCTGTGTTGTACAAGTCTGGGCTTGTCTCTCGCCCAAGGTGGTGTTGTAACCCCTGAAACCAAACACCTTCACCTGGACCCTGCCTCTTCTCCCCATGAAAGCTGTGCCCTATTGGTGACGGGCTTTTGCCCCCTCCCCTTCCTCTCGGGGGATTCAAAAGGAGCCCTCAGGAGGCCCTTGACCTCTTCGCCTCCTGGATTTCGATGGAATAAAGATCTAAGAACGCTATCCCGAGGAGAAGAGCGCCTTCTTTCTTTCACCCAGGTTCCTCGACACGTGTTGCTCCCGGGGGTCCTGAGCCAGCCCTAGGACCCCTCGGACCATCACCGTGTCACAGGTGATCCATAAAATAAAAATTACGGGAGTGGGAAGCAAGGAGAAGGAGCAACTCACCCGTCCCGGGGGCTGCTAATTCCCCCCTCTCTCCTGTGGCACCCTGTCTGTGTTTTTCTCCATCGTCACTATTTTATTTATATAAGCCATTTTTATAGCTTTAATCCCCTTTTCCTTTGCCTTTCCCTCACACGCAGAGGCAGTTTTATAGGCTTGGCTTCTCCACCGAAACACCTGTGCACAGAAATGCACACACAAGCTGTTTTCATGGATTTTTATAACTATTGTGTGCATCTGCCTCGTGGTTGAGAAGGCTCCTATGGCTTCAGTTATATTTATTATTATCTTGCACACAAATAGCCTCTCCCATACACATTCATGCTTCTTTTTCCTCAGTTCTGTCACTCAGAAGCAGGTCCAGCTCCTTTTGAAAGGTAAAAATTGTGGGAGTTTCCCACCTTTATGTTGCTAAAGTCAAATTAAAAGATCTCGTTCTTGTGTTTAGCCCTAAGGGATGGAAATGCTTGGATTTAAATGACATTCCTGGACTCAGCAGAGATAAATGTATGGATATCATGGTAAATGTAACATCTGTGATACACAAGAGATCACCTAAATAATCAGCTGGTTCCCTCTTACCTTCAAAGAAAGGTTTTGTCCTCTCTTGTAGTTTACTTCTGGAAGAAATAAAATGTCAAAGCAACAGAAAAATTTGTGGTTGTATCATTTGTTTCTCTGCTTCTCCAAAAGGTACTGGAAGCCAAAAATGTGAGTAAACACAAAGAAAAGCTCTTTCTTGTATATCAGATAATATTTCGCTTTGCAGCAACTTGGTTCTCTTCAGGTTTTTCAGTTTTAATTAGACTCAAACAAACAAAGCAGTAAGGAAACAAATGAAAAAAAGTATTCAGAGGAAATGGGGGAAGGGAGGGAAGCATTCTCCTCTCAAGATTTTGGCAAAAAAGTGTAATAACCACTATTTTTAACCAGTTTGGCCACAGAATCTTCATTCTGTCCTACATTTTTGTTACCTCCAGCAATCACCTGCTGTAGAATGAATGAAAAGTTTTTAATGCTAGAGCTCACAAACAATTTTAGGGCATTCTTCATAAAGCATTGAGCCAGCAGTGGCCTCACCCACAGAAAAGGAGATTTTAGTGGGAGCTGCTCCCTTTGGGAAGGATGCAGACTGCAGTGGAGAGGCTGGACAGGAATCAGCTACGATTCCCTCGGGGGTGAATGTTATTCCAGCAGCATTTTCAGCATCTTTGCCTGGGAGAGGACAGGGAGCTGAAGAAGTGGCAGTACCCTGACGTCATTTTAAATGTTCTCAGGGCTCTCTCTGGTCACACTGTTTATGCAGTTTAAGGTTTGAAATGTAGCAGTTGCTGTTATCCCAAGATAAGACACAAAGAAATGCTGTCTGCAGCCAGCGAGGGTTATTTCTGTAAATCAAATTATTTCATGCTGCTAGGTTTCCAAATGGACTCTAATTAAATTAAACAGCTTTTTTAAATTTTTTTTCTTTATCACCACAGGCAGATCGAGATTGTGTTGCAATTACGGGGGAAGATCTATATTTATAGCGTAGAAAGAATTTGTGCAGCAGCCACAGTTGTCTCTCTGTGCCTGACAGGACATTCCCACCCTGCACTAATGTTGTGTAACCTTCAGCTAAGAGAAACAGGCACAAAGTATTTACCAGCATTGTCGAGACAAAGCTACAGGTCTTTCTTCTTTTGTGCTTAAAATACCAGAGCAGATGCTAACCCCCTCTCTTGTTGATGTGTTGGAGGCTGAAAGCTGAATTCCCACTCGCTGACATGAATGCGAGGGAGAAATATCAGATATCCTGGGTGGCAGGAGAAGAATACACCAAGAAATCCAATATCTGCCGAGGAATTCCAGCTCTGCCTTGGCTTTCATTTGCTATCTCCCAGGGCTGTGTCTGAGCAGCTGATAATCCTTCATGTCCCTGTCCCCAGAACATCCCCGTGAAAAATCGCCGGCCCGTGTTCCCGGGAGCCGCGGCGGAGATTGGCAAAGGGAGCTCATATCTTTTCCAATATCAGCCATCCATCAGTCCACAGCTGGCAAAGGTTACACTGGAAAATTGGTGTCCCCCAGTTAAATAAATACAGGCAGGACTGCGGGTCCTTTAAAAGCCTTTATTAAAAGTGATCAGCTTGGGTTGGGTGCCCGGCAGGCTGCGCACACCTCCGCTGCTCCCGGCTCCGACGTGGGGGAGGAGGAATTCGGCCTTGCCACTCACAGTGATAAAGCCGGGCCTGCTCTCCTCACAGGGGAGTGGCCAGGAAGGCAATTTCAACTCTTCATCGGAGCGGGGGTGCTCTCAGTCAACCTTCTTATTGTTTGTGGTGATCAATAGGAAACCCAAAAGCTGACCAGGTCGTAGTTCTCCTTCCAACTGATCGTGTACTTGGGTTGATTTTTCTCAAAAAGTTCGTTGGCTCGTCTTTAACTTGTTTTTTCTAGGGGTTTGTTGCTTTTCCCAAGGGTCCTTTAGGCTTTCGTTTGCATATCAGNAAAGGACGAAATATAACATTCAGGTAATGTATAATAAACTACAATGAAGTATAAAATGAATGGACAATTGTTAAATTGATAATCTGGTCTGTTATTTACAACACCCAGCACGAGAACAAAGCTTTTGGAGGCGCTCGGTGTTGATGAGAGGAGCTCTGTGGGGCTGCGAGAGCCCAGCTCGGTTTGCTGGAAGATCTGGGCTCGGTGCTGGCTCTGGCAGAGGCTTCCTCAGTGTCACTCCTGGGGCAGAGCAGGTCTTCCTCTGCTTCCCCACATGTGAAATGCACAGCCTGCTCCCACTCAGGGCCCTCGTGAGATGCACTGGGATGTTCGGGGTGCACTGGGAAGTGCAGCAGTTCATGGTGCTGTGAGTTCCAGCAGCGATTTGCACACAGCTGGCCTGGGAAAGCTGTCCCTGGCCTTGTCACCTCTCCCTGAGCCTTCTCATTACCATAATCAATACAATTTACACCCAAAAGAATCGATGAGTAACTGTCAGGAGGGTTGGGAGCTGTGTATCCAATCTTCTGCTCCAATTCTCACTCTCTCTCCTCACTCCAGCTTGCACTGCTATAAAAATATCTACAAGTTGAGCATAATAAGATGAAAAAAAAAAATTACTCAAAGTTCAGGGTGCAGCCTCATTTAATGTTCCCAGAACAGCTCAGCTGATGCAGGCACTTGGAGTCAGCTTCTGAGGCCTGTGTTGTTAGTACGAAAATATTTTTAATACATTTTTAAATACATAAAAAATAAGTTGAGTGTGAATGCAGAACCCAGGTTCTTCTTGGCTTCCTGGTGATGACAATTCAGATTAAGGAGGCATGGAAATTGGCCAGAAATGAGTGGCAGCAAATTATAATGTTAAAATGTGCCCCTTTTTTTTGCTTTGTTGGTTTTCCTTTACCGAGCTGGGGGGGTTTTGCCCTTTGCCACGGCTCCAGGGTTTCCCAGTGAATTGCTCCGTGGGAAGTGGCTGATCCCAGCTCTCGGACCAGCCTCTGACAGTGGCACAGGGATGCCCACCAAAGCCCTCCAGAGCTGCATGAGCAGCACCCCTGATCCGCGCACGCAGAGAAGATTTGAGGTACCCCAGCAGCTCCGGGCTCTCTCTGGGTGTGCAGATCACCTCAGCTGTCCCTGAAAGTCTTCATGCTGCTCCCTGCTTGGATTCAGGGAGCACTTTCCAAAAAAAAAAGTGCAGCTGCTGAGGGTGGAGAGATTTGCTGGGATTTGCTCCCCTAAACAAACACGGGAGGGGAGACTGTGGTTCACCAGTGTTGTATTGCACTAACGTAGTTAGGTCATTAATATGTTATTAATCAGTTTTGCACTGGGTGATGTCACATTTATACATGCCCCGACACGTTCCCTTTCACTCCCCTTACCCACCTGGTGATGTTGTAACCCCTGGAATCCTACACCTCACCTGGAGATCCTGCCCTGTCTCTCCACGTCAGCTGTATCTCTGATGACTCTTTCCCCTCTTCTTCCTCCCCTGAGGGGTCAAAAATGACCCTCCCAGGTTCCCCAACCTCTTTCCCTTCTTGGATACCTGATTAAACACCTGAAGAACTCATCCTGAGGGGAAAAAGTGCTTTTCTTTCTTTTGCCTTAGTTCTTGACCTGGCCGCTCCCCAGGGATCCCTGAGCTCACCTTTGGACCCCCCTGGACCGGACCGTGTCACACCAGGACAGCCCATCCCCCTGACCCCTGAGGAACCTGAGGAAGGAAGGACACCAGAAGCAGGATTTGTGCCTGGAGAAGTGTCTCTCTCTGTTCTGTGGCTGCATTCACAGGCTCAGCATCGCTGCCTCAGGGGGAACAGATTCCTCTGAAGAAGGAAATAGCAGAGTTTGAAATCATGTGTTGCGGCGTGGTGGCTGAGGGTGCCGTGACCTTCCCGAAGGCGTCTCCACGGGGTGTGGAGTCGCTCCCGCAGGGCCGCTGCCCTTCCAGCTGACAGCTCGGATGCACCAAGGCCCCCGGTCTGCCCCGCTCGTCCAGCCTCCATTTCTGGGGGGCTCCCTGGAGGAAGCAGCTCCGCAGGGGTCAGACTCCCACAGGGGTGAAGCAGCAGCATCAGCTGAGTCAGAGAAGCAGCAGCACGCACACACGCAGGTGGATGATGAAAGAGTCAGGAAGGGTTCTCTGGCATGGTCTTGCACACGAGGCGATTTATTTGAACCTCATGGCCGGGGAGGTTAGGAGCCAAGAACAAGACGGAGGAAGGATTTGGGGTTTATATAGGAGCTTCGCAGGGCGGGCAGAGCATCGGGATCGAGGGTGCTGGGGTGCAGGGGCGGTACAGAGGCAAGGCAAGGGGACCAAAGGGAATACTGCGAGGGAGGGACTGAGGTACAGGGCCAACGGGGAAGCAGGGAAGGGAGAACATACATGTAAGGAATAAAAGGGGGCAGGGAGAAGCAATGGCTCAATCAAAGGAACAGAGCTGGGGTACAGAATGTCCTTAGGAGAAGCCTGCCTCTCAGGCCTGGGGGAGGATCCCCTGCCACAGCCCCCAATGGGCTGGGTCACTGCAACAATCATGTTCTTCCTGGCCCCCAAACAGGGATTGCACAGCTCATCCTCAGGCCTTGGGGAGCCCCGGCCAAAGTCTCAGAGTGACTTCAACTCAGCACTGGGAGCAGGAGCCGTGTCCTTGGCGGCTGCTGTGGCTCCGAGGCAGAGCCATGGTCTGGGAAAAGCCAGGATTTTATCCCTCTGTCCCGGGTTCTGCCCAGCACGAGGGAGGTGTGGGCAGGGACAGGCTGGGGGGGAAGCTGAAGGCACTGGCTCTACTTTTACCCAGCAAACTCCCAGATGGCTGTCGGAGCTTTCCAACCAAAGATTCACAGCCACGTTCAATAGAATATTTACATCCAGAGAGGCCTGGGACATCTTTCAAACGCTGCCTAGATAAGCAGTAAATTAAAAACCAATTAAGAGCGAGAAGACAGAGGGACAGGATGCCAGGTGTGGGGAGCAGTGGTCCAGGTTCTGTTTAAACTTGCTGCTCTCCCTGTCACACTTGGTGGCACTGCCAGCTGTCACAGCAGGCTGCCTGTGCCCAGGGCCTCGAGGTAACAGCACTGGTGCATGTCTGAAGCAAGTGGACACCTTCTGGAAAAATATCTCTGCTGCCTCATGCCATTCATCACGGAGCCAGCTCTGTCCTGCTCTGTAACATCCCATCCTTGCTGTGCCTCCCCGGAGCTCTCCTGGCTCAGGATGCCCTAACCCAGCCAGGTCTCCAATATTATGAATCCAGTCTCAGTATTACTGGCTGCTCAGTGTGATCATTTTTGTCACTGAGAAGCCACTCGCAGGTTCCTGGGTTTGTTCTGAATACCCAGTAAATAACAACACCATTCCAAAAAAAACCCCAAATGCCCCAGGTAACCCAGATGGAGAAGGTCCCCACTGCAGCATTTTCCATCCTGTAGTGCAGTCTCACTTCCCATGCCCAGCCCCACCGAACTCAGCAGGAAATCTGACAGGGATTCCATCTCTCGTGGCCTGAGTGTCACCCAGGGCAGGTAATGACCACTTGGGGTTCACCTTCATTCCGAAGGCCTGGATTTATTTATGCATGGCTTTATTTATTTGGGGTTTTGCTACTGAACAGGGATTCCTGACTCCTCTTTGGGATGAAGCCATGGGCAAACACACTGCAGAATTTACTCAGCACAGTTTACCAAGCTTTTGGAATAAAAAACTCCTCAAGATGTGCAAGAGGCTGGGCTGCTGCTACGCCTCATATGATCTGTTTTTCAGGACTGGATTATAATTCCAAACACGGCACTACTTATTCCACTCTGTGGAGTCTAATTAACTGTCAGAAATGCATTGTTGAAGGGATGATGGATTATACCGAGGAAAACATTAATGAAGCTCATTCCAGGCAGCCCATGAGAAGACCAGAGCTGATGTCACTGGCTGCATGGGAAGTCCGTTCCTTTTGGTTTCCAAAGCCCGGAGCGCGGTCTGAGTGCCAATCCCACCCAATTAAGAGCTCATTAGCTGCACCCTTTTCTTTCACTGTCGTGATCAAGGTGATTTTTGTCTCTGTGAGTAGCAGAGACTGTGGGAAGTGAGCAGTGGCTGGGGGAGTTCCTCACTTTAAGCTGTCAGTGCTCCCTGCATGGCAGAGCCAGGATGAGGGAATAACTCTGCTCGGCCATGCCCACATCCTGGAGAGTCGAGGTCTGCCTCCTCCTGTGGAGCTGGGAGCAGCTAAAAGCTCTGAGCTCTGAAGAACCAACAGAGCATCCATCCTTTCCCACGGCCCTCGCATCCTCCCAGCTCAGGGCAGCGCTCTGCCCCGGTGACATCCAGCTCTGGAACTGTCCTGCTCAGCTCACGGGCTTCGTGCCTGTGACCCGGACACAGCCACCTCCGGGCTGGCACCAGTGTGTCCCCTTTTCTGTGCAAAAATCCTGCAGGATCAGCTTTTCCCCTTCCCCTCCTGCTGCACCACCCCCGGCAGGAACAGCCCAGCCGAGGCCGTGCTTCCTCACACAAACTGGCGAGCTTTTTGCTCGGAGATCCATCTTCCCGGTGGTGACAGCGCCGGTGCCCCCACAGCCTGCACAGCAGCACCTGCTGGGATCAGGGCAGGCAGCGTCCGTTCAGCACTCGCCACCCCTGGGCTCCTGCTGGCCATGGCCGGTGTTATAAATAACAGACCAGATTATCAATTTAACAATTGCCCATTCATTTTATACTTCATTGTAGTTTATTATTCGTTACCTGAAT
>WEIT01040748.1:0-13782 GCA_013389985.1 Dryoscopus gambensis | reverse complement strand
CACTTTTAATAAAGGCTTTTAAAGGACTCGCAGTCCTGCCCGTATTTATTTCAGCCGGGCCATCTGCCGAGGGGAGCTCAGCACTTGTGTGCAGCCTCTCTCCAGCCTCGGTGCGCCCGTTCCAAGGGGCAGCAGCCAAGGTGACAGCGTGGCATTCAGTGGGAATGGATACCCGCGTGAGCCCAGCGGACAGGGCTGAACATAAAAGCCTGGCAGAAATTTTCTCACCTCTTCCTGAGCAGATGGCATCAGATCAGTCCTCTCTCCATTTTTTTTTTTGTTTTTTAACCTTTTAAATAATGAAGCAGCAACCTGGCTAAAATGGCCCCATCTGGATCATACAACCCTAATCTTCCTCCGAGGTTAAGTGCGGGTTGTGTCACCACGAGCTGAGGTGACAGCATGGGCACTGGCACACAAACTGTGCTGGAAACCCAACCTGCTAGGTGACTTCATTTCCACCCGTGGTAAAGCTGGGATTAGGAATGCTCCCTCCTGACTGACGACCTTTCACCAGAATCCTAAATCAGTGGGTGCTGCCTTTTTTCCCCGTTAGCAGTTCCCATTAGCAGCACTGAATTAATTAGTGGTGAGGTGGCATTTTCTGTCAGACCAGTGTGAGCTTGGCACTTTTGGGGCCACAGCTTTATGTTTGTCCTTTAAATTGTGAGTTTGGGCCCAGCCCTGGAGGCTGCTGGGTGCCTCCATCCCTGAGTGATGTGGGGACACTCCGACCCTTCCCCAGCCTGGGGCACAGCCCGTTTCCATCTCAGAGTAATTGTGGGTATTCCACTGCTGCCTCTTTTCCCCATTAGCAGTTCTCACCCCAGTCATTTAAAACGCAACAGGTTGGAAGAACAAACAGAGCCTTACTGCCTTACTCTAAATTCAGCTGGAATCCCGACCCTGGAGCTGCCCTGAGGCTTGCTTAGGTCAGGGTGTAGGCTGTGGTCTGTCCTCTGGTTCTACTCCAATTTCTCATCCAGATATTTAATTGAGTGTAGTGGGATGCCCTGGGGATTGAGACCAAGACTTGACTTGAATTTCCTCCTTCCAGAATCTGCAGGAAAAGTCTGTCAGAGGCTGCGAGCACCGGGATAGGAAAGGGTTTAAGGGTGACGCAGAAAAGTCTGAAAAAAACTAGCGGGATTAAATAAAGCACCGAGAGTTTGACACAATCAGGAATTATATCCTATTAGACTACAGGATAATCCCGAGAGAGGTGGCAGAAAGCAGCAGGCAGTTTAAACCAAATTGCTTATACCAGCCTGAGAATACTGAAAGATAAAAGGCAGCAGATAAATTAATTAAAAATCCATAGTTCAGACAGGCCTTGCTTCGCCTCTCACTGTCCCTGGAATTCATGAGGAGGGAGAGAACAGCACAAAGCCAGTGGCACAAGGGCAGGGCTGAGCCTGGCATCTGATTGTGTCAGTTAATTCAAGGCTAAGACACTGCAACACAAAAAAACTCTCCAGCAAACAAAAGTGGCATCAGAACGAGCCATCTTTCACAGTTTTTATGACTGCATTTAAAAGGCAATCTCCGAAACAAAGTTCACCCTGCTTATATCTCATCACGAGGACCCGGTGCCTGCTGCAATGAAAGCAATTAATTGAGGTCTTTTACATGACTTTCTCTCATGCATCATTGAGTTAATTATTTAATGACATATAAATCCTAACGGTTCAAAAGGTCTGGGGCTGTGCTGCAGCTACAGTGCAAAGCTGTCTTTCATCTCCCTCTTCTCACACAAGAGCAATTTCCCCTTCCCTGTGAAGAAGGAGCTCTCTCTTTGAAATATTGTTGTGGCAGCCATCAAAAGGTGCGATATGAAATGTTTATTCACACACGGAGAGCAGATATTAAATGAGACGGAACATATGCGCTTGCCTGTTTGTTTGGAGTTCCCCTGCTGAACCCTAAAGACACTTTCCCATCTCTCTCTCTCCTCGGACTGGCTGTGGAATGGGACACATCTGCTTGAGCTGGAGTTTTCAGTTCCATTAGATGATGCTTGTCATTAAGGAAATACCACAAATTAATTAATTTGTGAGAAAGACTGAGCGTTTTCTTAACAATGCCTTGCATTTGTTTGGAACCTTTTATGTAAGGCTCCTGGAATGCTCTGCAGAACTGAATTAATTAGTAGCGGGGTGGCATTTTCTGTCAGACCAGAGTGAGCTTGGCACTTTTGGGGCCACAGCTTTATGTTTGTCCTTTAAATTGTGAGTTTGGGCCCAGCCCTGGAGGCTGCTGGGTGCCTCCATCCCTGAGTGATGTGGGGACACTCCGACCCTTCCCCAGCCTGGGGCACAGCCTGTTTCCATCTCAGGGTAATTGTGCTGACCCTCGTCTTGCTGAATCTTTCTAGAGGCGCTTCTGAGCCATTTTTCTGGGTTTTTTTCACTGCCTATAAATGCCTTCTTTCCATGAACAGCCAGACCCCAGGGAGGGTGAGGTTCCTGCTAAAATCCCTCCCAGCTCAGGGGAGGAGTGGCAGCATTTGGAGTCCGCTCCAAAATAACAAAAACCGCCCTGTGCTCAGAACTGCCACATCCCCTCTGCACCCCTGGGCTGGGTGCTGCTGAGGGAGCACCTTCCCCTCGTGTCCTGGCTCAGAGAGGTTCCTGTGAGCAGTTTGGGTTGGACATCCAGCGTGGGTTGTGCTGGCAAACGAGCTCTGCAGACACGCAGCCCACGGGCTGGGGTTAGGTCTGACTCTGCTCCCAGCAGCGAGAGAACAGCTGGGGGTGGACATCTCGCTGTGTTCTGCTGTGCTTTGCTGAGTCTGTGAGCAAGATCTGCACACAAACTCAGCCCACGGGCTGAGATCAGTCTCGACTTTGCTTCCAGTGGCAGGAAGATGCTCCAAGCAGTGTTTCATACCCTGCTGCCAAAAAAAAAATAGTGGAAAAACACACATGGCCAGTATGAGTTTCCTCCCCAGATCATTTTCTTTCAGCTGATGCTGCCTTCCTCTCATTTGTAGCCATTTTGTGAATGGCATTGAACGCCTGAGCTTCACAAAAAAGAAATGGCTGTTTCTCAAACCCTTCCTTATCAGGCTAAAAAACAATCATTCTTCATTGTAAACTGATCTTTATAATGTGTGAATTATCTCACGTCCATTGCAATCAGCTAAAAACCTGGCATGGCTGCATCCACTGTGGCTGGGGGAATCCAGCCACATTTGCAAACATCCCTTGTCTGCAGAGGGAACAATGGGCCGGGCACAGCTGCCTGGAAACTGCTCAGCACCAGCTGCAGCCCGGGCCTGCTCCTCCGGGAGGGGACAGCTGGGGAGGGACGGGGACAGGGACAGGGACAGGGACAGGGACAGGCAGTTTGTGAGCGGAGAGCGCCCTGCCCTCCGACACGGGCGTGGGACCCCGCGAGGAGCTGCTCTGCACCCCCACCACTGAGTTAAATGTGCTTTGCTGGGGTCAAATCATTGTGTTTTGCATGATCCTGATACCTCACCTGCCTTGGAGGTGCAGAGGGGCTTCAGTGCACAGGTTGTGTGCGGTGGGAATTGCAGGTGGGACGGGAAAGCAGCAGAATTTTAATGTGAGAAGGACACGGAGTTTCAAACGCCCACCAGAGCAGAGCAGGGTGTTTTCTGCTGCTAAAATAATGAGCCAGCAGTGTGGCACTCTGTGCTCCTGGTGGTCAGCCACAGGTTGGGCTTGATCATCCCGGAGGTGTTTTCCAACCTTAATGATTCTGGGAAATGGAAGAGGCTGGTTCCCTCCGGACCAGTTCCGGCCCCTTGCTGTGGGAAGGGTCACTCTGGCCACGCTGTTTTGGTGTGCCAGGGGTTTGTGCCGCTGTCCTGCAGCGCAGGGACCCCTCAATTCAACATTTTTTCAGGAAAAAGCTGTTGCAGCCCAGGGGGGAGCTCTGCAAACCTTCTATTTAGGGACCGAGCTGCAGCCACGTCAGCTGGAATTTCCGTTCCCTGGGCTAACCCTGCTGCAGGGCCCTCCATGGAGAAGCAGGAGCTGTGGGTCTTCAGTGCTCATCATTTCTGCTCCATCTGCGCCCTCCTCCTGCCCTTCCCAGCTGGAAGGAGGGGTTTCCACAGCAGTGGGAATCACTAAATAACGGAGAAGAGTCTGAGTGTCTCACTCGGGTCAAAACGTGAATGAGATAGTGAGAATCCAGGAAGAAATGTGATTTCTCCAGGTTTGTACCTGTGTGAGAATGAGAAATCGCAGAGTGATGCTTGTAAAAATTAATGGGGGGAAAAAAAGGGAAAAATCCATGATGGCCTGTAAAATACAAAGATGTCACAGGTGAGGGGAGGAATCTCTGAAATCCCCGTGTCTGGAGGCTGTGGGATCATGCTGGGAGAGGAATCCTTGCCCCTCTGGTTGTGCTTTTCCCTCCACATTTGGTTCTACCTGCTCTGAGAGGAAGTTCCTCTGGCAGGGCGGGATTTTAGTGGGATTTGGTGAGATTCTGCAGACAAATCGAGCCCTTCTCTCCCTTCCACTGAAAATTCCAGCAAATCTCTCCTAGTCTGCACCAGAACTCTTTAACCCTCACTCAGCAAACTGCCACACCAGGACTGATTTCGCAACAGAACATTTTCCAGGGCATGTTTTTAAATAAAAACACATTCCCGAGGACCCCTGCTAATAAAGAGATCAAAGGCAAAGCTTAGCTGGTACAAAGGCAGCTGCAGACACACATGGCAAAATGAGTATGAACAGAAATTAGCAAGGAGAGCGAGGATTACTCCGAAAATAATTCGTTTGATAGAACAAGAGCTGCGCAGTTCCAGTAATTATTCCTACAGCAGTTTTTGGGAAATACCCTCTTGCTTTCTGCTTCCTTGCTTCAGCCTCAGCCAACAGGTTCTCTTCGCTCGCCTTCCCTCAGGGGAGGGGCTGTAATTGAGAGAAAGAGGAGGATGAATTAAACAGATCCACTTTGAAAGTGAATTGTGGCTTTTCAGGTTCCCCAAACTCAGGCAGACAAGCTGCCCATGAGATAAAGCTTTTGCATCTGTGGGAGAGAAACAACTGGCCAGGAGAAGCATTTGCAATCCATTTCAGCAACACTTTCTAAATTAAGTGCCTTAAAGATTCCATTTAGATTCTGTCAGGCAGTTTCTGGGTGTTAATTAAATACTGACTGATTATGGAAAACTTATTTATGGGAATCCTAGACCTGCTGATGCCTCTAGGAGCATTTTATAACACATCCTACTTAGAAATAATGTTTTTGCATTGATTTTTCTATACCCTTCTATTTCCACTGATTTTGAAGAATATTATCAGGGAAAAAAAAAGAGATTTATTTCTTAAAAGTTTTCCTGCCATATCTTCTAAATTCTCTGGTTCTTACTGGAGGAGTAGGAGCCTGCAGGTGATAAATCATAGGCTCAAGTCAGAAATATTTAGACTCTGGAAATACAGCCACTGGCATTAAAAAAGAGACATAGAACCCTTTTATTCTCTCGATTTGTGGGCACCCATTTTGCTGTGAGCAACCCTGCTGATGCTGTCAGCAAGTCAATGGTTAAAAGCTTGACAGAAGGAATTAGAGATTCAGTGGCTCGAAATATTCACAAAAGCAGGGAAAACTTCCCGTAAACGCAGCAGGTGGGTGTGGGACTCTGGCAGTTTGTGTAGGGAGCAGAACTGCTGGGGCTGTTGCTGGCACTGGCTCTGCCAGTGTTATAAACGAGTCCGGATAGCAAAATAAATCAATCCACATTTATTAATCCACAGCTGGAAACTGGAGATGATGGGCAGTCCACCATCCCGCTCAGCAAAACAGACAAAAAGATAATCCAACAACAGCCCTCGACCACAAAACGCTCACTCCCTCTGACTCCAACAACCACCCAAAAAGCCCGCCCCCATGCCATGAGGCACCCCTTTTGGATGCCTTCATTAAGTGATCAGCTCGGGTGGGGGCCCGAGGGGTCGCGCACGCCACCGCTGCTCCCAGCATCAACGCGGAGGAGGAGGAGAGCAGCTTTGTCACGTTGAGGGGCAGAGCAGGGGCTTCCATCCTCATGAGAGTCACTAAGAAAACCTTTTGTTGGCCCGAAATCTCGGGTCCTAGTCTGTGGCCAGTTCTCTAAGGTTAGGGTGACCAAGAAAACTTTGAAAAAGGGGTTTGGGGGACAGTCCCCTTCCCTCCCGATCTAGGGACATCATTTTTATTCTTCAATTGTGTGTTGGCTCGTTGTTCTAGGGNGTAATGAACAATTATAAATAAATAATAAAAAATGGTTAGCAAACATTTACAACCGTAGGGTAATGAACAATTATAAATAAATAAAAAATGGTTAACAATTACTCATGGTACAACCATCATAACAGTGAACAAACATTATTAATCAACTATTTTTGGCTCTTGTTTATCACACCATCTCCCAAAAGTCTTGGTCCCAAGTATCCGCTTCCTGTTCGTTCATCCTTTCCGAGGCTCCATGGGACATGCAGTTCTCTCCTAAGGCAGCGACCGGGTCTGTGCCTTGATGTTGTGTCTCCTTTCTGCCAGCTGTCCGTCTCTCTCGTAGGCCCGTAGTCCTCTTCTGGGACAGCAGCCAAACCTGTACATGGCCTAAACGTGCTCAAACCCTTTATTAGTTAACATACTTTGCATTAAACTTAATCCTTTTAATGTTTATAACACCAGGACGCAGCTGGGGGCACTGGCTGTGCCCGGGGAGCTGCTGCATCCCCTCTGGCTGCGGGCACAGGAGTGTCCCTGCGGCCCCACAGTGCTGGGCTGGACTGGTGATGCAGCTCCCACTGCAGCACCTCGGGGCTTAATCAACCCCGAGGAGCCTGACTAATTAGCGCCGTGTAACACACCACGGCAAGGCCTCCAGATGTGACTCATCCAGAGGGAGCCCAGCAGAGCACCAACATTTGGCTTGAGACTCTGAAAAGCGAGCTCAGGAGCACATTCCGAAGGGCAGGAATGGCAAACAAACACGGCCAGGGCCCAGATGGAGCAAACACAACTGTCCTGGGGTGCACGGTGGGATGTGCCTGGGAGCTTGTACTCTGTCACCATCTGTTGAGACCAGGTGTGGCTGTGCTCCTGTGGATGGGTCCATGGATGCCTCCTGCATGAATCACAGATAACTGCTCCTGGACTATCTCCTGTTCATGGCCCATCAATGCCTCCTGCATAATTCACAGATAACTCCTCCTGGACTATCTCCTGTGGATGGGTCCATGAATGCCTCCTGCATGAATCACAGATAACTGCTCCTGGACTATCTCCTGTGGATGGGTCCATGAATGCCTCCTGCANCAACAGGACCACACCTACCACCACAGGAGGCCTGCAGCCACCGTTTAATCAGACTGCTGCCAACTCTCTGACCCACAGGGTGTCAGGTTGTATTCTTCTGACTCTGTCAGTGGTTTTGGTTTTGTTTTGTTTTGTACTATTGCATGCGTTCTTGTTCAAACTTCCTAGTAAAGAACTGTTATTCCTATTCCCATTTTTTCTTTGCCTGAGAGCCCCTTAATTTCAAAATTCTAATAATTCGGAAGGAGGGGGTTTACAGTCTCCATTTCAAGGGAGGCTCCTGCCTTCCTGAAGCTGACACCTGTCTTTTCAAACCAAGACAACAACCCTCCCAGGCTGGCCTTGGCCCAGGAGAGCCTGACGAGCCTCCTGAGTTTGAAAAAATCACCGGAGGTTGCCAGGCACGGGTCTGATGGGGCAGCCAGGGAAGGGGGAGCTGCTCCCTGAGCCCAGGCCCCCGCGGCTCCGCGTGGCTCCGCAGAAGGGCTGGGGCTGGGCCCTGCCTGAGCCCCACACGCAGCTTTTATTCATCACTGCCTTTTATTTAATACACAATAACGCTGCCTCTGAGCCGAAAATTGATTGCGCAGTCGTACATATGAGTCACTTAATTGTAATTGTTATTACCTTAATTTCTACAATTACAGCGGGTAAACAGCAGTGCTTCGTTTTCCAAGGGACGTGGCTCACGTTTGCAGCACGTTTGCTTCCTGCCTTGCTCATTGCTCATGACAATCCTCCAGAAAACCTCATGTACGTCCTCCCAAGCAGGGGATTTGAAAATATTCTCGTGGTAATAAGTTCTTACAGTAATAAGAACTTCTCCTTCAGCTGTGGCCACCTCCTGGGTGGGATGTGGTGACTGAGTGACACCAACCTGCCCTGCAAAGGGACACCTTCAGCCACAGCTGAGGCCCCAGTGCCCAGAGCTCGCATTTCTTGCCTTCCTTCAGTGGCTGCACCCCAAAGAGCAGTTTATAAACCCACATTTACAGATTTTCCAGACACTGGCCTTTTTTTTCACTTTGAATTTTAGATAAATATTTGGTAGCTCTGTCCCTGGGCGGGTTGTGGTGGCTGGCTGATGTCTCCTGCTGATGGAAAGGAGCAGTGCCTTTCCAGCTCCAGAGATCACAGATCTGTAAGAGGAGAGTTCACCAATAACTTTAATTCCTCTGCTCTCCCTTCAAGCTACAACCCCTTTAATTGCAGGCCTGTAACATTTTTCAATCGTTCTCACTTCCCAGCAAATAGTTTGGCTAATAGTGGCTGTATTGATGGACCCATCCAGCAGAGCAGAGGAAGAACCAAAGCTCCTGGATTTAAAATGAATGGAGTGTTTACCTGTACATCATTTTAATGGATGGTGAAATTCATTCTCATGATAGACCCATAAATGTCACTTTCTGTCTGCCACAGCAAAATACTCGTGTAACAAATGGCATGCTGCATTAATACCCAACAAGAGGATGTTCAAAGCAGCTTGACTTGCGTTACACACGCTAATAAAGGCTCAACCTGGGATTTTTATTCATTCTGTTGGCTCAGGGAGCAGGAGAAACACATAGGTGGAGGTACAGCAACAGGGAAGATGAATGATATGAAATTAAATCTAAACTCGTCTGGTTCCCAGAAATGAGATCCCTTTGTTGAGCTTGGGTTTATTCCAGGTGCTCCAGTAGAAACAGTTTTTATTTGGTTTTTTTTTTATCACAATCCTCTGTGGGTTTGCTCAGCTCCAAGAGAACCTGGAGACTGATATCAGCTTCTTCCATCCATCAGTGGAAACGCAGTCACATCCCTGAAATCCCAGTGTCCAGGGAGATCAAAGCTCTCCAGGAGTGCATGAAAGAGCAACCAGGGCCCTTTTTTACATTCCAGGAGTGCAGGAATTTGAAACACTGTGGGCAACAGGAATCAGCAAAACATCTTCAGCCTTTGTTTCCCGTTGCTCTCTCTGCAGGAAAAGCTTTTCTCAGGTTCCCTCTCCCAGATTCCCCCGGGCTGAGAAGCACAAAAGCATCATCCTCTCCTGGGCCCAGGGATGGGATGGCACAAACAGCAGGGACCAGCCCCAGCCCCTGTGCCAGGACCAGCCCTGTGCCTGTCCCTCTGCCTTCAAAAAGCTGCTGCATCACAAATCCTTCCTATGGGATTTCAGAAGGGTGAAACCAAAGGAAATTTTAGAATTGAAGATTATTCTTTAGCAAAAACTCAAACCCTGTGTAGTCCTACAGAGATCAAGAATTTTCTTCACCCCTAAGTCACCCCCTAGGCTTTAATAGGGAATAATGCCTCATATAAAGGATGGTAAAAATAGGCTCAAAACGTAGAGAAAATGAGTATTTCTCTTTCTCTTAAGTGCCCCACAAGCAGCTCTTATCTGGGTATTTGGGATGTTCTTATCTCTCTGTGGTGGGAAGGGCTGGATGTTTCATGAGCCACAAACTGTCCCACCACCACTTTGGGGCTGAGGAAGACACAAGTCCTGGGAAAGCTTTCCTGGATCAGCCCTTTATCCCTCCAGAAGGGCTTGGATTAAAGCTGCCCACCCAAAGAGAACATTCCCTGTGTGCCACCCTGCCTTTCCCTGGTGATAAATTGGGCTGGGGGTAGATGAGAAACCCCTAATTGTGGGTGCTCAAAGGGCACCGCTCCCCTGTTCCTCAGCACAGGATTAGAGCCTGGGGGAAGTTTAACGAGACCTAAATTGAATCATTTAATTCACAGAAAACTCCCCCCTCCCATCCGCTGCCAATTTTCTGTTACACCTTTGGTTTCATCTTTATTCCCTTTGGTTTAGTTCCAGCTCCCCTGTCCCTAAACTCCCAGGGTGGAGCCCTCCTGCTTTCCAAAAAAATGCTGCAGCTCAGTTTCCAAGCCCTGCTCAGCTCTGTCAGATCATTTAAATATTTAACTGAGCCTGGATGGACTATTTGTTAATTAGAGCTTTTTGTGTTAGAGAAATGTTCCTTAATTTGCATCTCCCAATATAAATATCCCCTGGATACCAGCGCTTAAAGCTGCAAACCCCTCCACAGGAGGAAGCTGTTAGGGACAAAGCAGAATGGGATTCTCCTGTGTGAAAAACGAGGTTCACTTTCCTGTGAGAATTTAAAAGTTTTAATAAAAAGACAATAAGAGACATGAACAATAAAGCAAAAGTTACAGCGCTGGGTACCCTTGGCTCCCAGCCAAGAGCACACCTTAGACTTGGGGTAGTCTCCTTTTTATACAGTTTTTGCTGTCTATTCTTTATGCATATTCAAACTTTTCCAGGAACAGTTTTGCGTGGCCACTCCTTGGGTCCGCCTTTTTAGAGCATGCGCATTTCTTGGCCTTGCGGTTTTATTTCTTTTGATTTTTGGGCTTGGGTCCTTTAATTCTCCAGACAGTGGGGGTTGATAACTGCTTCGAGTTTCTTCATACTTCACACATAGTGTTGATAACAGGGTTCGGGCCTCTTCGTCCTTTACGAAGAGAACTGAGAGTAGTCTTGGCCTCTTCGTCTTTTATGAAGGGAATGGATAATAGCTCTGGGCCTCTCTTGTTCTTCACACAGGGTGTTGGTAAGAGTTTTGTGGGCCCCATCCTCTGTCCTCTTGGCGGTTATCTTACCTGTTCAGGTAGTTGAAACATACTTGCTGAACCCTTTGCTACAGCAAAAGCATTTCTAACACTATATAATATTCATCTTAACACTATATAATGTTCATCATAACACTTTATAATATTCATTATACTTGCGAAAAGCCAACAATACAATATGCATTTATAACATCCTGCTTCCCAGGTCCCAGGATCAGTGGCCGTGTTCCTCAGCTTGGCTGAGATCAGAACGCGTCCCAAAAGGAGTGCTGGGATGGAGCTCAGTGCCTGGATTATCTCAGGGCTCCATCGCAAAGAGCATCCCCAATCTCCTGAGCGCCGCCACTGTGCCAGGCCCCCGCCAGAGATGGGATCTGAGGCGTTCACCTGCTGCTGTTTTCTCTTGCTGAGCTGTTGTAGGAACACGTTTAAGGCATTGCTCCACTCTGATGGCCTCTCCAGCTTTCTGTGCGAGGAGAGTGGTAATTCCACAGTGGTATTTCAAGAAATATCGCTGGCTCTCTGTATTTAAGGGCTTTGAATCAGGAAGAGAAAGGGGAAGGGTAATCTTCTTACATTATCATTAAAAGCATCAACTAATCCTGCTGCAAAAGGTGTGATTTGCTGATCGAAAGGGGAACATTTGTGCTGCCTGGGAGTGCACCTTGCCAGCTAATGAACACTCCTTCCCCAGTTCCTCAAAAGCTTATCTGTGCTGGGTGAATTTCACATCCCTGCCTCGCTAATGCAGAATCCCCACCTGGCAAACGTTGTGTCCCTTTCTATAAATATTTTCTTTTCCACCGCTGTGTAAACCCAGCCCGTGTGAAAACAACAAACTGATGGGGCCACCTCAAGGCATCAATTCTGGGACGTGGAACTGCCGCAGCTCGGGCAGGAGCTGGCACAGTCAGGTGGGCACTCATCAAACCACCCAGGGTCACACGCAGGTTTTTCATTTCGCTGCCGACTTGATCTGTTGCCTCAGGCAAAGCACTTCACTGCTTTCTGCTTCCAGTTCCACCCACCGGGAAAATAAATATCAGTCTATCCAGCTTTGTCCCACTGCTTTTGAAAACAAAGGAGCTGAGAGCTGGGAAGAAGCATTCGGGCGTTTAGCTGCGTGGCAGTGATCTCTGGTTTTGTTCCAGGCAGGATGAGGGAAGGTTTAGACGTTCCTTCCTCAATTTGCAGACACGGGACTCCTGTGCCATCCCCGCAGAGGGAAAGAGGGATGTGAGCAAGGTTTGGGAGCTCCTGGGCGCAGGGATTTATGGAGGAGAGAGGTGCCAGTTTGCTGACAGAACATCTTTTTTCCCCCCTTGATAAGTTTTCCACCACTGCGGGTGCAAATTGGTCAGATTTACCTTTCTCCTGTGTGCTCACAGCGTTCCATCCACAGCCACGCAGCAAATTGGTTCTGCTGATGACTTCCCTTTCCTCGTGTTCCTACACACATCAGCCATTCTCACCAATACTCAGTGGCTTCCAAAAAGGGCTCCACGGCTTGGAGACGCTTTGCACAAGGAAAAACCTGAGCCGGAATCTTTTGGGATGGCTAAAATGGTATTAATAAACAGGAGTTTCAGGTTTGGTGCAGGGCGCTGGGGTCCAAGCCGAGAATCCTGCAGAGCTGAGTGGGCTGGGGACAACAACAGGATTTAGTTCTGGGGAATGGAGGTTGCACAGGCAGAAAGTTTGTACAAGCAACATGAACCCAAAGAGGGCATTTTTCATGAGTATGGATGAGTTGAAGCATCCAATATGGGAAGAAAAAATTGTTGGAGTCCAGGGCACCCCTCTGGCTGCCCTGGGGGGTCAGGGACCCCGACAGGAGGGTCCAAGACCGTGGCAGAGACCCCAAAATAACACCATTTTTGACCTTAGCCCATGGGAAAAGTTGCCAACATTACGAGAAGAATTACAAGCTACAAAACTGTAAAATAGATATAGTAGTATAATTTATCACTGGGTGAAAAACATAGAATTTGGTGGTTTAGAATAGAGTCAGAGGGTGAAAAGATAGAGGACTTTGGGCGTTACCCTGGTTGTCCCTTGTTCCTTCTTCTTTCTTCTCTCTCCTCCATCTTCTGCTGTGACAGTGGCACGTAGACATTGGTGTAGGTAGACTTGACATTTTTTAAATTAATTGGTATAGATTTATAAACAAGGACACATTTAGGAAGGTGGTTGGGTCACCAGACCCCTAGAAAAGGTACGGGACGTCCCAGCCTGGGGACCGTTCGTGGGGGATCCCAGACTGTGAGCAGCTCCGCGGCCGTCCAGCAGCGGTGGCTGATAGCAGGCGTGAGATAAGAACCAATCAACATCCTTGAAACCTGAACCCGCGAGCTCCATTTTTCTTTAGGCTCTGAGACCGGACTTTGGGAAGGAAAAGCCTAAAACAGACAGGTGTCCGGGCCATCAGCCCGCGACAAGAAATATTCTGTGAAGAAACCCAAGGCTGAAAGGGAGCAGCAGTCGTGTGACAATAGCAAGGATTGTCCTGGACTCATGGCTTGACCATCCCCAAAACCAAAGCTCACCCCAGCTTCTGCCCCTGCTGCCAGCACCGGGAGCTTTGCAGCCAGCTGGCAGCACAGGGGAACTCTCTTATTTCCACATTTATCTCGTGCTGCTGTTTCTCAGTGCATCTAAGTGATTGCAGCACTGGTGGGAAATGAACAAAATTATTTTGGTTTTCCCATTTCTTATATCTTTTTTTACATTTTTTTTGTTCCTTAATAACTCGCTTTTAGTTAATGAAACCTCCTGCTGCTTAGGAAAGGGAAGGGTAGGCCATGACTTCCAGCCAAATGTGTGTGTGAGCCAGTGCCTGTCAGCACAATACCTCTTCAAATTCAGGCAGGGATTTGGGTGCAGGAGGCTGATTGCAGGAGCAGGACA
>WEIT01040747.1:0-22993 GCA_013389985.1 Dryoscopus gambensis | reverse complement strand
AAGTAGGAGAAAAGTAGGAG
Organism: Dryoscopus gambensis; assembly: GCA_013389985.1. Classification (NCBI taxonomy): domain Eukaryota; kingdom Metazoa; phylum Chordata; class Aves; order Passeriformes; family Malaconotidae; genus Dryoscopus; species Dryoscopus gambensis. Next base: position 22,973 of record WEIT01040747.1, on the reverse strand, counting down.
TACGAAAAAACAGTGAAAAGGGTACTTGATACAAAGGCTTCAGGGTGGAATTCCAAGGTCATGAGAGTTTTAATTGCTTTTCTCAGGGTCAGGATCTGTAAATGAAGACCAAAGGGTGGTTCAGAATTCCTTTCTTCATCAACAAGAAAAAAAACTAAGTGGAGTTAACAAGATGAAAAGCCATTGCTTTCTCTTAAGCTTGGAGATAGAGAACAATCACTGAATAATTATTTTGATTGACAATTATCTGCACTGTTATCCTGCTGTTCTGCTCTCCAAGGCACCTGCACAACTCCTTCTGAACTTGGTTCTGCTGCCCATCTGAGGGTACAACAGCTTCCTCAGCATTTAACGGCTGTTTATTTATTGATGTAGCCTTCATTTTTACAGTTTGAATTACTGTGAGAAAGCATAAGGTGTAATTAGGGTTTTCTCATTACACATAAACTTCTAAGAACTCCACTGCCTCAGTATCTATTTGCTTAAAATGGGACTTTTGTAATCCTTACAGTACTGTTGGTAAGTTTTAATATATGGAAAACCTTTTCAAGTCACTGGTAGCAAATCATGCAAAACCTGCAGAGTCCTGCTTGCTTAGATTAGTTATTATTTACAATCCAGCTGAAAAAGCAGTTTTCTTTTTGATGGGTTTGTCAAATCTATAGCCTTGTTAACTCTTTGATATTAAAGAAGAAGTAAATTTAGTCCATTCAGTAACTACCAGATGTAGTTCTTTTGGCATAGTGGCTAGATGGGGGACAGTGTTAAAAAAAAAGCAGGAAGGTCTATTTAGAAGAGACGTGATTACTAATTAATTAAAATTTAATTCAAAGCTCGATTTTATATTCTAAGGAGTGTGTCGGCATAAGCAAGTCACTTTTCATCTTGGTGTTCTAGAACGTTCTGCCCCGTGCTCTGATGGAAGGCGATATGGTGGAAGTGGAAAAGGCAAGTCCTGCTGTAGGAGTTCCTCACTGCTGGAGCTAATGGGCTAGAGCCTGTCAAAGTCTCGGCTGTAATTAGCCAGGCAGTTACTAGATGTCACTGCAGCCCCAGCCGACACAACCGGAAGAGCTCTCCCTTTCCAAAACCCACGGAAGGGGAAGCACATCCAGCAAAGGAATGAGACTCGCTCCAGTTGATCGAGCTTTGCTGAGAACATCAGTTGTGTTACAGACATAGGAGCTGAAGCCTTGCTCCACTCGCTTGGCATTTCCCATTGTTCCCAGTCATTGCACACCTTTTAAATCCCGTTTATATGTGGTGTTTTTCCTGTAACTGGCACTTTTGAAAGAGAAACCTTAGTTTAGCAGCAGCATCACAATCTGCAACTTCATCATCAGCTCCTTGGTAAACGGAGCTGCAAGACAACAAACACCTGCCAGTCACTGGGAAAATACCTATTTAAAATATGCATTCTCATTTTTCTCTTCACTACGTGGACATTGGATTGTAATAGGACCTGGAAGGTGAAGGAAAAGCATCTGGTTTGGCCAAAGAAGGCAAATTCACACTCTGGAGAATATTATTATGCTACGGTTAATATATTATTTACTACAGAGAAAGTTTTCTTACCCTTGTATTTGCATTTTATTTCAACCTTTTAAAGAAATACAAACCCTTCTATCGGCTGATGGCAGAAGTCCCTGTTCTGTAACACAATTCAGCTATGTTTACATCAGGAATGGGGAGTTAATCTCTTTTTAGCCAATAATCACTGTCTACAAAACTTAGTTAAATAAGAAGTCTACTTTGCCTAAATAAGCATTAAAAAATCAGAATTGGGACAAAGAAAAATATCACTGTAATGGAAAATAGATAAAATACCTCTGCAATGGATAGTTTAATTCCAAGATCAAAGTGAAGGTTGTGGGTAGGAACTTTGGAGGTGGCAGATTTACAATTACAAGGCAAAGAGCAAACATAAACTTGTCTTACACTCAAGCAAGTTTCATCACTATATTTAAATTTTTTTCCTTACTTCTCATTAATTCAGTTAAAAACCCCATTGTTCACAGATGATGTTCCAGGCTAGGTATTGCTGTGGCTTAGATGTACTGCAGGATTGAAGATTATTGTATTTTACATGAGTAATGGTCACATTCAGGAAAGGCTGTGAGGCAAAACAGAGTTTGAAGGGACAGGGAGCACAGACTGAAACAGTTTGTTGAACAACAAAGACTGTTACAGGCTGCTGAAAATGGTTGTTTTTAATCAGTAATACCAGCACCTCTTTAAAATTCCTGTCTGGAATGCAAGGTAAAAAAAATTAAAATTGCAGATATGTTTTAGCAGGTTAGTAGGAGTCTCAACATCCTTCTGAACTCAGCAGGGGAGGGCACCTAAAAATCCAATGGCTTAATGTGGTTGTAGGTCTTGAATCCTGAGAGAAGAAACAACCCAGGAAGTTTCCTCAAAGGAAGAGGCTTCAGTTGGTCTTTTTTCAGACGCTGAACCTCGTGTGGAAAACAACTTGGGGCTCCTCCTTTGTTTGATGTAGCCCTGCTCTTTGACATCACACCTGTATGAGTAACTGCTCAATGCTCTAATCCACAGAATCCAAAATCATATTGCAAATAAAAGCAGAGCATTTTCTTACAGTTTGTCGTTGCACCTTAAAAAGTAATCCAGCTCCTTGCCCTGGTTTGCATATGTCAATGCCTCACTGCTAGCAATGCTCTGGTAAACAGGTTGGGTATGTAGAATTTCCTGATCAGCTCAAAGGAAAGAAAACACGGCGACTTTGTTAGAATTAGATGAGAACAAAAGCCTTATTAAATGAAAAAAGTCTTTAAGGAGATGCCAGCCTTCTTTGTAAATGTTCCAGAAAAAGCTCCTAAGTGCTGGTACAGGCAATTTCACATCTTATTGAAACAAATAATCAGGGGATGGCCAGCACACAAAACATGTAACCAATTGAGTTTTACTGCAACAAACTTTTAAAGAATTAAAGGACTAAAGCCCAATAGCCAGAACTTGTACACTGTGGGGGATTTCTTTTTTCTTGTCATTGTTTATTGTTTTTGTGGAGAACTTCAAGTAAATATCTTTACTGCACACTTGATATCATGTAAACTTTCCTAATTTCTGAAACTAGCATTTCCTGATTTTTTCTCCCTCTTTTTGATGTCTGTTTCATTCATCCCTCTTGACAATTCATGAGATTCTTTATATTTAATGAGAACAATTAAACAAGAATTTTGTAAAAATTTAAGGTCTTTTGGAGTTCTAAGCTTCAAAGCTGACTTTCATTTTCCTCTGCTTTAGGCTGTCTTGAGCACTCAGAGAAAGGCAGCCAAGATGAATAAAGATTTCCCATTTTAACACTGATTAGACATACAATTGAATACAGCTAGAAAAAGCAGAGAATGCTTTGTAAGAAAATGAAGTATGGGAATGCTTAAAAAACAGGACAAGTTTTAAGCAGAAATACTTAAGATACAGTAAAGCTTTAGGTTACTTTCAATATCAAAATTACTTGTAAACAGATGATGCTGGCGCAGACTGCCCGGGGTCTGCACAGCGCCCAACTGCCGGAGGTGCCCTGGGACGGGACCTGGCTGCAGAACAGCAGACGGAGCTCGGCTGCAGGGTAGCGGCCGGTGCCAGCTCCCCGCGAGGAGCAGGCTGCAAACCGATGTAAAAGGAGCGCTGGCAGAGGTAAAGGATGAGAGAGGGGCTCTCTGCGTGGTTCCAACCCTTTATTGCAGTTGAAACGTTAAGAGGAAAAAAACAAAGAGCAACGCTGTACAGGGATTTTTGTATGGGGGTGAAAAGGGGCGGAATAAAGGGATACAACCAATGGGGTTCGGCAAACTGTGAGGTGACGGGGAAAACATCCAATGGGACAAACTCAGGAGAGGGTTCTATTCAAATTAACAAACGGCGCACCGAGTACGGCCGAACTCTCCAGAAATTGTACATATGNGCCTGACCACCAGTGTTTTGTTTCTGTGGATGCTACAGTTGCTGACGTGCACTGCAACAAAGACACATCACTAGTTAGATATTAAATTATACCCATCTGTTACTTTATACTTAGAAGACTTGTTTCATTTAAGCAGCTGGTACTCAGACGGATCTAAGGTTGTAAATGTTTATGATTTTTTTTTTCAAAGCTATTGGCTTTTAGAATTAACTTTATACATGGGGAAAGACTACCAGACCCTCCGAGATTTTTATGGATTTAATAATGATTTAATAATGTGCATAAACTAGAAGTAAGGAATAGAATGGAACGTGTTCCTCTGAGATTCATGTGTGAGAGAATGTGGCATCAGCACTTGCTGTTTGTCATTTCCAAGTCCAATTCGAACCGAGACTGAAAGAAGAGAGATGCATGAACGTGACATTTGCTGATATAACCTGTGTGGTCATTTCAGCTCAAGGTCTTTTGCCTCTTCCTCACAGGCTGGCACTTGGAGCATGAGGAAATCTCTATCCTCCATTTGGGCTGTGACTGATGGGAGGGAGGTGGACAGAGATTTTTTCAAAAACCAAAGTTCTCCTATAACTGAAAGCTCCTGGTTTCATTCCCTGTTCCCCATCCAAGCTGTAGAAACATGGACCTGCATGGGTGAAAGGTGAAATGATGCAAACAGCTCAGCAGCAGAAGAGTACTGATGGTAAACTTTTATTAAAACATGATCAAACCCTCACTAATTGTTCATCACGGATGCAGCAGTTCCACCACTGTGCCAGCTTTGGGACACTGCTTTATTTTTCTGTAATGATCTATTTACATGGAGTGGACTGACTCAGGTATCAAAAAGCACATGTACTTTCAAAACTGAATGTACATGATTCTGTATCAAAATATTTGAATGACTAACTGATAAAAGATTGTGAAAAGCCACCCTGAACCCCTGCCACGGCTCTGTGTTTTAATTCAGTATTAAATCTGAAGTGCTTGTTTGAAAGTAGTTTCTCTTTCATTCTGCCTGTTGCCAACAGCCTCCTCAGGAGAGTTTTCGGCGAGGCCATCTCTAACCTCTGGCTGCAGCATTGCATCATTTGGCACTAAAGCTGTCACTTCAGTTCCTGATTCTTTTAGGAAAATTATGACAAATCAAAATGTTTAGCATTTTGTAGTGTTTCTCCGGCTTGCAGTAAATGTACCATGTGTATGAACTGGGCTTGTGTTACAGGAGAGGGAGTTGGACTGATTCAGAGCACATTTGACCATGTAATGCTGGGTCATTAACTCGTAACTGAGTTTGCTCAGAAACCAGGCTCAGAAACCAGACTCATTCTGGCTATAATTCTGTCCTGCTGCTGTACAAGTCCTACCCACCAGAGCAGATTCTACACCTAGTCCTCTCACTTGTTACTTGGTGTCTCACAGCTGAACCCAGCATTTCAGAAGGTATTTCTGGATTACACAGTTATGCTGTTAAAAAGATGAGATTTCCACAGTGAGGCTCCTGTGACCAGTTTAAGGTATCTTTTGCAAGGTAAGATGAACCATATCAAGAATAGAATATTATCGAATATATTAGCCTTGCCTTTTTCTCTACACAGACCTTAAAAAAACGGTGGCCAACTGATATTTGGTTTGTACTGGGGATATCTCAAATTAATCTCCCTTCTTTTGCCCAATTTTTGGAAGCATTAAATTCTTTGCTGAGTTCAGCTGGCACTGTCACTGCATTCAGCTTTCTGAATGGCAGATGGAAGGGTTTTAATATTATTGTAATAGACAGTCAAAGTGAGAATTTGTGGAACTGCCAAGTCCTAATACACCACAGAGACGTGGCTTAAGTGCTTCATCTCAAAGTATTACTTTACTTTTTATATGAACCAGTGGTTTCTCAGAAGAAAACTGTGAGGTTGCTTGGTTCTTTGGGTCTTTTTGAGAGGTTTTGTCTTGTTTTTAATGATGTTCAGCCATAACCAAGCCCAAAATACCCTCTAATTTTAAGGAATATAACATATAACACCAATAACAATAAAAGAAAATAATTATTCTTATCACAGTGTTATTTTAAACTGGATATTTCAAAATGGCAAGACTAGAAAAGAATCACAAAAATCCAACATCTCATGGCCTAGGTTCTAATTAAAATCCCTCCCAACCTCAAGACAGTCAGGAAGGGAAGTCACTATCCCTGTAGTTGCAGGATGACTGATGAAAGACTTCAGACAAACCACAAGCAGCCACTAGATCAGTTGATGTGACCTTTTTTTAGAGCAGCTCAACTACAGGCCTAATGCTCCAGTGAAAAGATACTCTATGAATTTAAAAACATCAAAAATGTCATTCCAGAGACCTTTGCATGGTACAGAACACAGATCCATGCAGAGTTTAACTGCCAATTAACTGGGAAGTTTCATCCACTGTTTTACAGCTTGTAACAAGCTAAGAGAGGGGAAATGGGTTTTAATTTGACATGTCCGTAGTGTTGACCCTCTGAATTGGTCACAAATGACAGCACCACAAATGGATCCTAATTCTTCCTGTGTGCATGCCTGAAATGAGTGGGGTAAATAAGGATCTCTCAAGATGGAAATTGTATTCACCAAGCCAAGTAAAGCTTTCACATGGATTGGGATGCTTATCGCAAGAACAAGTGCTGGAAAAAGACTTCATCAAAACCCTCATTTTTACCCTTAGTTTAATTAAGACTCCCTAATTCATTGCTGCCAAAACTACTGAAGAGAGTTGGTGACTTGTTAGCACTGGCCAGAGAAGCTGAAAGGGATATATCTCTACTCATGTAAATCAGCACTGTCAAAAACATCCTTATAGACCTCATTCCTTAGTCATTCCTGGTAAAAAGAGCTCAACAACAAAAGAGAACTGGTAAGGTGCTATAACAGTCAGAAGAAAGCAGTGAGGATGTGACCCTGTAACCCTGTAACCCTGTAACCCTTTAACTACAAGGTAAGTGGAAATTCTGTATTTTTGGTATTTTTCTTACCCTTTTCTGATAATCAGCATGTAGCTCAGTGACGGTGATTGAGAGACGGGACTCAGCTTTGTGCAAGCAAAGCCGATTTATTGTTTCTACAGCATGGTTTATATACTCTTACAGCTTTTGGGCAAAACTTTCCATTACTCTAATAAAACTCACAATGTTCATGTTTCCTAGCAACATTGATTAATTACAGTCTTGCGTGACTACCTTAAAACAAGGCACAATGTAATACATCACGTTCTTTCCCCTTCTACCTCCTTCAAGTCCTTGTTTGCTGTTCCCAGGGCTTCTGGCCCACTAAAGTCAAGATGTCCACATCTGTGGTATTTTCTGCTTGACTTCCCAACGGTCTCTCCATAGCTTGGTCTCAGAATTCTGTAAGTCTTTAAAAAATAAAGGTGATGCAGTCAGCAGGGAGGCCTGAATCTGTAAGTTTGTGCTGTGCCTATATGTAAATCCCAAATCTGTGTTTTCCTTCTTGGTGACTGCTTTGTGCTGAACAACATGAGGATGGTAGAACTGACTACACTCAGGCCATGCTGCAGTAATGATAACTTGTCTTGCAGCTGTTAGTTATTTAACCCTGCATTTCATTGACCTCTCTTACATTAAATGACTAAAAGGCAGCAGAGAAATGGGTCTGGCCCAGTGAATATTAGTGAAGATCAGGAAGAAAGTCAAATACTGACTAGACTGATGTCAAATACTGATTACACAAGAGCAATGGCAACTTCCAAGCATCAATTAAAAGGAAAGTGATGGTGCAATTGAAACTACAGATGTAAAATCCAGAGCTGGGAGGAAGTGTAGGTGTATGGTTTTTGGAAGGAGGTGGCTGCTTCCTTTTTAAATCTAATTCAAGTATAATATAGTTTTATATTACTGATAACAGTCAGTAATATAAAAAACAAGGAATGAATTTCCTGCATTTCTGGATGGAAGATCTCTAAGGAAAATCCTGGCACAGTGAAAGCCAGGTGCAGAATCAGGTGGTGTTAAGCTTTCCTGAAACAAATCATGAAAGAGAGGTGAGCTGCATCTAGAAGTATCAATTCTCAGGGAGATACAGCAAGAGATCTTGACCACCATTAGGTACTGAAGATTTCAAGGTACTTGTAACTGTCACAAAATGTTCCATGAAGGGTGCTTGATTTTGCCACCCCAATTTTCCACTCCACAGTTCTAATTGAATACTTTTTCTTAAAATAGTGAATCTCAGGGCAAAACTTTTTTTTTGTCTCACTCTTGACAAACAAGTGTTTTGTTTGCATTTGCCTCTGTAATTAAAGTCCCAGCTTCCAATAGTGAAATTATCTATAGAACTTAATAATTATTTCCCCTGTAAATACACTGCACAATATTTCTGTCAGGAAAGACTCCACTGATTAGGGACAAAAAATGCTGTGTACCAGGAAAGACTCCACTGATTAGGGACAAAAAATGCTGTGTACCTGGTGGGGCGGGGGGGGGGGGGGGGGGGGGGGGGGGGGGGGGGGCGGTGTGGTGCAGAGGAGAACAGCTGACAGGAGGGATTTTTGTACATGTGCACTTACAGAATGCACGTGCTGGATGTTGAATGTAAATTCAAGCTTGATAAAAGCTACTTTAAGGCTACTAATGATGTTTCTGAGAACTACCATATTCATTTTGAAAATGGTAAGTAGGAAGAGGCAGGACCAGCCAGCCTATGAATGGAAGCAGCATCACCCTTAACTGTCAATTTATCTAACACAGGACTTTGAGCAAAACACCTCTGATTTTTGTTTAGGTGGTTTGGGAGTGCTAGTGTGTCCCTCTCATGGGTCAACTATTCTGGTACCCCTGGGAGAGGCTATATATCTGGGTTTGTGTATTCTTTGTGCTATATTATTCTATGTTTTAGTGTTCCTCAAATTGTTCTTTTAACTGTTCTCTTTCTCCACCCTTTCCACCCAGGTTTCTGTATTCTTTTCTTCTCAAGCTGTGATGATGTTCTTCAGGCTTTCAGTGAGTGTCAACCAATCTCAGCCTAAGTAAAAAGGCTTTCTGTTCACATGTATTTTACAACATAGTGGCAAATCAACCATCTAGAAAATAGTTTGCTGGTGAATGCTTCTGTCGAGGATTCTGGGAAATAATTTTCTTTTATGAGTAAGGCTAGAGGGCATCCAGATTCAGAATATACACTGTTTACCGCAAATAATTTGTGAAAGACACTTCTACCAGATTGTGCATTTTCTCTAGTTGATAGCAAGGACTCTGGCACATTGACTTATTTATTTAGATGAGCAGAAATGCTGGAAAGGGCACCTAACCATACATTTTAGGTGCTCTTGGCATCACTAGGAATGCATCACAAATAATACCCCAAAATTACAGCCATATAATATGATATAAAACACTTCAAGAAAGAAACACAATCCTAATTACTCTAAATAATCTAGCCATTATTCACACTTGGAATTCATCCTGTTTTTAAAATGTTGTGGGGGAAGGAAGGAGCCTTGCAGCTTCTTGTGTGGAATGTGTAAGCAGGATGCTGTGAGTTACAAAATGAGACTTGAATACAGGTATTAGTTCAAATTCAAAGCTTCAAAAACAAACTGTGCATGGGATTCACATGCAAACCTTGTTACTTGGCTGCCAGTACCAGAAAACTGTAATGGGGGGATTCAGACTCCTACCAGGCATTCAGAGGAAAGCCAAGACATTGGAAAGACTCTGGAGAAGGCAATTCCTATTTGCAGTATGCTAAAAAGCCTAGTTTTAATGACTTACTTAGTTTAGCTTGCAGAATGAAGTCCTGTCTGTGACTTGAACTCCCTTGAGTCAGGGAAACTTGAAAGTAACAATGAAAGAACAGAATTTGTCCATTAAAATCCAAGAACAGTGTTTTGCAGTCTTACCAAGGAGTCCTTTTTTTGGTTGTGGAGCTTCTGTCAGGAAGCAATCTTCAGACGTTCGCAGCTTTAGGACATGGAACCCCACTTTCAGTCATGGGCACCACAGAAGCTGACAGGACTGACAGGTCTCACTGGCCTTGGCCTCTAAGGGGCCTTATCTCAGCTGCCCCAAAGACACTCAGGCATCAGGCTTTCCTTGCTGGGGAAAAGAGCTGCACCAAAATGCCAGGCGCCTGTGGCTGAAAGTGGGATTCTGCCTCCTAGAACTGCGAAAGAATGAGGATTTCTCCCAGATGAAAGCTGCCAGGAGCTATGGCTCTCGTTGACCTTGGTCTCCAGGGGGGCCACCTGAACTGCCCACAAGACACTGGGTTGCTGGGTTGGGTGTAGTTGTAGGGGGTAATGGTTAGGGTGGTGGCGAGGGTAGTGGCCAGGGGTAGCGGTTAGCATAGTGGTTGAGTAGTGGTTAGGGGTAGTTCTAAGGTCAGTGGTTAGGGTAGTAGTTAGGGGTAATGGTTAGCAGTAGTGGTTAGGGCAGTTTAAAATGGTAACTTCTGTTATCTTTTCATATATAGAGAATAGATTTCTTTTAATAAAAATTGATTTCCAAATACAACCCCATATCTACTGCTTTATATGCAGGATCTTAGAGAATAAGAAATTCTAAATCCAGATATATAGGGTTTGAAAGTGCAAATATAACTTTATATATATAAATTAATTAATAAAAGGCTTGAAAATGGGAGAAAAGATGATCTCTATGAAGGCAATAGAAACAGTTATGTGTATTCAAAGCATTTTTGTGTCACTGAAACACCGTCTGAGATCTTGGCTGTGACCCAAATCGCTCCTGCCACCTGGTGATAAACGTGAGGTATTACGCATGTACACTATTTTTAATGCCTCGGTAGTGCCTCCTGCAGACTAAAAGCGGTACTGCAACTAAGAAATGTAGGGATGCGCAGTGACTTGACCGTGGCTATGCATTTGCAGTGGCTTTTTACACTTTGTGCTGCCGCCCAGTAGGAAACATCTGGCACTATGAGTCAGAGCACTGCAGTGGCACTTTCCGTGGCTGCCGCTGCCTCCCTGGGGCCCTGGGGCATGTGCAGTGCCCAGAAGCAACTTGGGAGCACCAGGCGCAGGTCCCAGCTGCTGTGGTAGTTCTTTGAGGCGATCATTCACAGTGTCAGCAGGGTGATGTAAGTAGACATCTAAGTCAGAATAGAGAAGTCTGATACTGAAGTGTCAAATTACACAAGTCTAAACAGTCTAAATACATGTTTTGTGTAAGTGTTAATATAAGTTAAACAGATACATGCCCATAAATAAGTATAAATAGGTATTCCATATAGTAAGTGCACATAGACATAGTCTAAATAGATAAGTATATATAAAATATGTATGTCTATATTTATATATATTTTTTAATATAGCATATTTTAATATATTTTATATATCTTATTTATATTACATTTATTTACATGTTTTTATTTTTATATATATGATTACATAATAATTATATGAATATATTAAAGTGTTTTGGGGAAAGTTTTTGGTTTCTGGCTGCATAAATCCAGGCATATTTGTTTTTCCCAGAAGTGCCAAACTGTGAAATTTCTTTCAGATACTGCCTGGGATTTATGCAGCCAGAAACCAAAAGCCTCCACGTTGTCATGGACAAAAACAAAAGTAAAAATCACTGGAACAAGGTTATATAAAGGTTCAAACACACAGTTCTACTCCCACAAAACTGAACTGAACTGACTGAGATAACACACAGGTGATTCACTGGATTCTCTGGGTTATTATTAAGTCTTGCCACATGTTTTTGATTAGGTTAAATTGCAGTGAATCTGTACCAAAAACCTGAAGCCATGAAGCACAATAACCTGTGCTGCAAAACCTGGTGGCCTTTGTGTGTCCCTGCTTGTACCTGTTCAGGTGTTCACCTGCTGTGGTGTCAGTGCTTCCTGTCAGAACAGGGGGGTGGCATATCCAAAGAAATGGAGTTGAACACTGTGGAGGTATTTCAAAGCAGATGGACAGTACCAAGGCAGAAGTGCTTAGGGATGCCAGGTAGAAACTAAAGCCCTCACAGCTAAAGATGTCTGACCACAACAATCTTCTTCTTTTTTTTTTCCTATGACAGCAGCTGTCCTCAATCATTCCTGCTGTTTGCAGGGAGTAAAAAGTCACCCTGGGGATTTGCTTCTGGGAACAGCGATCCATTTCCTAATGGGAGACAACTGAGTGTCTGTGAGAAATGAGGATGCTGCAGATGGAGTGATGGGAATGGGGAGTCTGTAGTGAATATTGTCGAGTCTCCTGATCTGCCTGTTCTAACACTGTACTGGCACCGAGTGACCTCATTCTGATGTGAACTGTCTTGAAATGTGTGCTGGACATACAACATGGAGTATAAAATACATGTGGGAAGCTCTTCATGTAGGTTTTTATGCACTTGGAAACAGATTTTGGGATCTAGCAGTGAATTCAGTGAATTGTCCCAGCCAGAGACCTTTTTGCTGATGTAAAAGTAACTTTTAAACCCCAGAACCACAGGGTTTGTAGTATTTACAATAGCAGAGTGAGACCCAATGCATTACCCCATTCAGCAATGCAGCTGCCACAAGGACTGGGTCAGCTAGGACAGCCCTTGCTGTCATGTGTTTTCCTCTCTCAGAGGAGGCTTTACCATGCAAAGTACACTGAGGTTGTGAATTGCAATCCAGAGCATCTTTAGACTCCTGGTGCTTGGGGCTGTGCTGTCTGGTGCGAAGAACACACTCCAATCTGTCTAACTTGGGTTTGGATGTACATTTCCAGAGTTACTCAGATTGGGAAAAGGCCCAGAAGGTGGTGGGAAGGGCTTACTCCCAGGCCTGGGCATCCTCAAGGCAAGGGATGATTTTTAAATACTTCTTGTATTTTGTTTCCCAGCCCAGGGCTAACTTGATGTTCTCTGAATTGTATGTGTACTTAGGGTGCCCGAAGGATCATTGCAAGCATAGCACTGGAAAAGCCAGGAATAATCAAAAGATGAGAGTAGCAAGTGGGAGGAAGCAGGAACGACCATTTTTAGATTTGACCTTGAGTTGCAGTTCCTCATGGTGGGTCTGTGGTGCCCAAAGTACAAAAGCAATAAATCCTGGAGTACCTGTTTGTTTACATCTTGGGCTAGGAAGAGACAACACCAGACATGAAATTCCAGGGAAGCTGCACTTGCAGTAGTGGCTGGAGCAAGAAGCAGTGGAGGCTGTTCGCTGTCTGTTTGCTCCCCACCTTCACCTCAGTTTCCTGGGGCCCCAGGTAATCATACATACTTTGCTTTTTCCAAGGTCTTTGCTGAAGTGTTTCTAAATCTGGCAGTGAGATTTTCTGTAGGTGGCATTTATTTCTGTTTCAAGAAGTGTGTCTCATTGTACAGTCCATGATTTAACAGTTCCCATGCGAGGATAATTGCTGTGGAAACTGAAGCCAAGAGCCTGGACTAAGATGCCCCAGGCCTCTGCCAAGCTCAGGTTACAAAACACCAAAAAAACCAGCCGACAAGAACACCAAAAAAAAAGCCAACATCACCCCTGGCATGGTGGGAGACACCCGGTCTGGAAAAGAGCAATAAGAGAACCAAGGAATGAGGACCAAATTAGCATCGGTGGTGAAGAAATCTGTAACCAATAGGAAACCAAACACTAAGAACTGAGTGACTTGGACCAATGAACGTTGAACAAATGAATTTCTATGGGTTTTGACTGTATAAAGTTTGGGGGAAATCAAGTAAAATTCAAGTGTCATGGAATGGTTTTCTCTACACACCCGGGCAATGTGTGGATGAAATTATTTCTGTTGCACATCCTGGCCAGAGTAAAGGAATGCCTTGATTCTCTAACACTAAAAATGTTGTTGGAGAGGGGTTTTTTGTTTTATTCCCACAGTTTCGGTGACCCTGGGACTTCTGTAAACTAAAGGTATTACTTGATACTTTAATTCTAGAAATATTCAGCCCTTCAGCAGCAATGTCTCTCCCAGGCCAGTGTTTTCTGGCTCAGAGCCAGCTTGCAGATTGTACAAGAAAAGACGTGATAAATGAGTGAATGATAAATGTTGGCTTTCACAAATATGGATTCAATATTCCCTAGCAAATATGTATTATGCAAAATACTGTTAAAGCAAAACATAGTTAAATAGGAATTGTATTGTCATTTCGAAGTAGTGGCAATATAGAAAACATAGTAATGAGTACATAGTAATAAATGTCTTAAGTTGGTGAACCACAGAGCTGATAAGCAAGACGTGTTAAAGAGATAAAGGAGATAAGCCACAAGCATCCCAGGAAGTGTGTTATCTTGCAGAATTCACACCTCCCTAAAGAAACTGTCAAAAGCCTAAGGGAGGATGTTGACCCTCAACTCTGAGAAAATCCAGGGGACTCTAACAGACACCACGCTGGCAGGAGAGGGCAGAGATCAAGAAGGGAAGAAACTAAAGTGTAAATCACTTTCTGAGCTTAATGAACATGTAAAAGTTTGAGAAGGTACTTAAGTCCTCAATAGAATGAATGCATTTGCACTTCTAGCAATATGGTAAGTGCCCAGCGCTGTCTTTTGTCTGTTTTATGAATAAATGTTCAATATTATAGTGCTGAAACCTCAGCCTTTGATTTCGTTTGTTTCAGACAAAAACCAGCAGAAAAAGCTCTGCTGTTATTTTCTTAGTTATTTTATCTGATGTTATTTTTTATATATTCCATTTTACTTTTATTTTTATTCTTATTTTAATTCTTTTTTTTTCTTTTTTTTCCTTTTTTTTTCTTTTTTTAATTCTGGATGAAGGAGGGAGAGCCCAGGAAGGAAGGAGGGCTGGGGGAAGGTGTTTTTAAGGTTTGTTTTCCTTCTCATTATCCTACTCTGATTTGGTTGATAATAAATTCAGTTCCTGTCTCCAGGGTGAGTATGTTTTGCCCATGATGGTGATCAGGGAGAGATCTCTCCTGGTCCTTATCTCAACTCTGGGGCCTTTTCTTGTATTCTCTCCCTCAGTTGCCAGGCAGACCCTCAGCACCAAGTGCCTCGAGCTGTATACTCAGCCTCCCAGTCCCTCCCAGTCCACTCCCAGACACCTCCTCTCTCTCCCAGTGCACTCCAGTCCATTTCCAGTCCTCCCCAGGCATCCCCTCTCTCTCCCAGTGCCCTCCAGCTCATTCCCAGGCCCTCTGAATGACCCCAAATCCTCCCACCTCTTTCCTACTGTTCCTCAGCTCATCCCAGTGTCTCCCCGCTCTCTCCCAGTGCTCCCCAGCTCCTCACCGGCAGCTGGAGGGACAGAAGCGAGTCAGGAGGAAGAGGAGGGATACAGCAGAAGGAGGAGGAGCAGGAGTAGGAAGAGAATCAGGAACATGGGCTGCCACACGCATACATCGCCCTCTGTATCTGCAGCCCCCTTGCCCTGGGAGCATTGCCCCCTGCATCCCGCAGGTGACTGGGGAGGGGGAGCTCACCCCAAATATCCTGAGTGGCTTTTTTTTGAAGGGGGAGGAATAGTTGGAGCTCACACAAAATATATTTGGGGGTCTCTGTTTTCTTTTTCTGTAGGGGGAGGGCGGCGCGATGTTTGGACTTGTCTTGCAGGACTCCAAAGCCAAACTGCAAACGTGCCTTGCGGGGATACTGGGGGGCCCCAGGAGGTGTTTTTGGGGGGTTCCGGCAGTGGCTGCTGGCAGAGCCCCAGCAGAGGGCAGGGGTATGTGGGTCCTCCCCATGGTGGGGATTGGGCTTCCTGGGCTGCACCCTTCAAGCTCTGCCCAGGGCCATGTGGAGACTGCGCAGGGCTGGCAGGGGAGACGGAACACCGGTTTTTGGGACCCGTGGAGAGGGCTATGAGAGGGGGGAACCCCACTGTTGTAGACCGTTCTCTACAACCTTCCCAGAGACAGGAGGGCCCAAGGAAGGAATCAGGGAAAACTCCTTTTTGGATAGATGTTTCAGAGCTCTTTATTATCAGTCCGCATGGCTGGGAGTCTAGCACAAGACTGAAGAAATCACAGGACAACCCAGAGTTCCCGGGGTGGGGGGCATACAAAGTGACCAGTGGGACACAGAATGTGGGTACATGTGACCAGGAGCAGGAGAGACCCCGTGCCCAAGCCATGTGCCCACCCCAGGGCCTGCCCTCCCTCCAGGGAAAATGGGGGGGTCGGGGGCAGGGGGAACCCCAACATCTCACCCTTTTGTTTTAATTGAGAAGGTTTTTTCTCAAGGGTTTTAAAGCTTAACAATTAAACACAAAATAATAAGAACAATTTCAAAATAATACAAGTCACCCCCCTGAGACCCAGATATCCAAACAGAGTATTTCTGGAGCATCTCAAGAGTTGACAGGAGAGGGATGGAGGCTCTCTGAGCACATTTTGTGGGGAAACTAAGGCAGGAGAGGGTTTCTTCCATTTTGTACCTGTTAGAACTCCGAAAAAAGATAGTTAATTCTTTCCTTTCCTCCCTTCCCCCTCTTCTCCTCTTACCCTCCACTAGGTATTGGAGAGTAAGGGAATGGGAAAGCATGGTTTTGAGAGGGAAGCCATGGAGGGAGAAACGGGGTAGGAATTACAGGATAAAAGGGAAAGGAAGGATGGAAGTAGGGAGGCTGTACAGGTAATTTATAATGAGGATTTTGTTTGGAAAAGTCACGTTTGGAGCATAACGTCTGCCTTTGACAGGAATTCCACCTGGTCCTCTCACGTTGGCTGCCTGTAGACCTCTCTTTCCTTGAACAATATCAAATACTACCGTTTCTCCATCTCCCAGGCTAGGGACTGGACTGTGGATACATGTGACCAGGAGCAGGAGAGACCCCGTGCCCAAGCCATGTGCCCACCCCAGGGCCCCCCCTCCCGCCAGGGGAAATGGAGGGGGGGAACCCCAACACCCCACCACCCCTGAAATGGGGAGAATGGAGCGGGGCAATACCAGAGCAGGGGGACCCCCAGCAGCCTGGACAAGGGAGTCCCAGGACCACCAGGACCCTGAAATGGGGACCCCCAGAGGGGCAACCCCTCAGGAACCCCAGCAGCCTGGAGAGAGAGAGGGAGGAGAAGGGATCCCTGGGATCCCCAAAACTCTTGACTTCCTTAAGCAGGACCCCAGACCGAGAGGAGAGCCCCAGAAACTCAAAGTGGGAACCCGGAGCAGGGAACCCCTGGCAGGACTCCTGGCAGCCTGGAGATGGCGGGGACACTGTAGAGGAGGGACCCCCACTACATATGGGACCCCCAGCAACCCTGACGGGGGGAACCCCAGAGCCCCAAAGTGAAGAGACCAGAGTGGGGAACATCTGGGAGAGTTTTTCTCTCCTGGGAGACTTTAGTGGTCTGGAGGTTTTTATAGACACCTGACAGGCGATGACATCTAGAGATGGACTTGGGCAGGAGGAACCCCCAACCCAATGCATTCACGCCTTGTTTTCCCCCCAAAACAGAATTTGTCATTCCCAAACCTTGTCCACACAGAGGACACGAAGGCAGGTGACGAGGAAGTTGCTGCCGCTTTCCCCCTCTCTTCTCTTTCCCACTCATCAGGCCCCACCCAGCAAACAAAGTCTTTTGAAAAGAAATTTCAATTCCCTTTCTCCTGGGCAAAGGTGAATAACACCCCTGACTAAAGTGATATAAAAATTTTAAAAGTTGTATCATTTCCCATTTCCAGCACCAGGAGTCCCAGTTTCCCTAAGCAGGACCCAAGAGAGAGGATATGCTCAAAAACCCCAAAGCAAGGAACCCAGGGAGAGAGGACGCCTGGGTTTCCCAGGACCCCAGACACCACAGAGAGGGCAGGAACAGTGGAGAGGGGGAACACCCAGCAGCCCAGACAAAGAGGAACCCACAAACCCAAAGTGGAGAGACCACAGAAGGGGAATTCCTGGGAGAGTTTTTTTGAGCCCTCATGATCATTAATCCTGGCAGGAAGCTGCTCCAGGTGGGCTCTTCTCTCCCAGTTTCCAGAGATGCTGCTAGGATCCTGCTCCAGCACTGGCTTGCCACGGGCTCACGGCTTCTGCGGCAGTCCAGTGCCCTTCAGATATCCCGGTCAGTCCCAGCTAGCTCACACTGGCAACCACCACCAATATAAGAAAGGACCACATCTAGACCTAGAGCCTGCGGTCTAGAGGCAGCAAGGGATTACCAGGATCCTCTCCACTATGACGACAGCGAGTCCTGACGGTAAAGGGCTTGAAGGAAGGGACAGCCAGACAAGAGTCCAAGAGAAGAAGTTTATTCCCTGAGACCCTGGTCCAACTGAATCACAAAATGGAGGACACAACAACTTTTAAAGGGGGGTGGAAACCGGAGGCAGGACAAGGATACAACCAATAGGGGACGACATAGGGAGGAGTCAAGGGAGGGAGGTCATTTACATATAACCTATTAACAAACACCGTCTTGATGAACAGATAAACAAACCAATAGAGCATCGAGGATTACAGAACTTTCTGGTAATAAAGGTAGGACTTTCAATGGATGGACAGTTAACAGGGAAGGGACTGGGTTGAGTGGCATAGATCTTGCTGGAAAACAGGGAGGGTCTTGGGGGATTGACAGTGGGCTATGGGAGGGGGATAACTTTATTTGGAGAGGGGCAGAACAATCCAACTGGGGGAAGCCATATTACTCAATCAATAGGGGAAGACCTGGGATGCATCATTATCAATCCTTTGATAGCGAAATCCACACCACAACAGGCTTCCTTTGGCAATATCTCTGCTCCGAGATGGCATGCTGCAGAGGATGCAGGTGGATTTTTAGCTCACTCATGGCATGCAGGTGGACACTAAAGCTTGAGTCCCCTCCAGCCCATGTCTGGCGGTGTCATCAGGACGGGGGAAGTTTGGGAACAGCCTCAGCCCTGCTACTCATCCTGGCTGTGCACGCAGCTGCTGGGACACGCATCTGTCCTGACGCCCCCACCCGCCACCCCACCTGCAGACAAGATTTCAAGCACTTTGAAGCCATTTTGGAGGTGAAGTTGATGCCTTAGGTTTTAACTTTTATATTTTTCAAATCCTATAATGCTTAGTGTGTGACTCTGAAGTTTCTTGTAGTTTGTTAGCTGCTCTCCTAGGCTGGATAGACAATAAAGGGGACACTCAGACCGTCCTAGGCCTAAAGGTGTAAACTAGGGCTGCTAGAGAGGTGGAGAAATTGAAGAAATTACATCATTAGCCAAAGTTTTGATTGGCGAATTTATGCTGATATGCAAGTGGACCAAACCTATAAAAGTGGGAAGAACTCGTGACTCGTCATCCATCTTGGGGTTCATTTTTTGGAAGTAGCCTCTGGCTCCTCAGGGTGTACCTTTGAAGGCCTTTCAAATAAATACCTGCCTTTATTCCCTTATTCCTGTCTAGTCTCTGTTTCTAGATAGCCACTCAGGGCATCAAAGTAGGCTGCTTCAGGGAGGGCAAAGGGACAATTTGGGAGGCTTTCTGGGGTGTCCCTTTGTCCCCCCCCACCCTAAATCTCCCCCTTCCTTTGGCACTGCCTGTCCCGCCCCTGCTGGTCCCTCCTGTGCCCTCTGAAAATCCCCTACAGAGAGGGAGGGACCCCCAATATCAGCTGTCCCAGGTTTATGGAAAGTACCCTGCCCCCCAACCCCCCATCCTCGTTCCCATGGCCTTGCAGCTGCCAAAGGACACGAGGCCAAGGCGAGGAGGGGACCAAACACCAACCCAGCACAGGGGCATTCCTGTGGCTCCACAGATGCTGCTATCAATGCGGGGAATTGCAGTGGTTTTAGGGGAGCATGCAGGTGCAGCGGCAGTGACAAGTGAGGGCCAGTAGGGGGAGGCAGTGCGCAAAGGGGTCAGGCAGGGCGTGAGGGCAGCACAGGGCTCGCCGGCAGCTCGCAGAGTGGGGCTGGGCTTTATGGCGCCAGTATGTCGCCGCTCGGCTTCTCAGCTGACATGAAGCGCACCTTTGGGCTTTTAAGTAGCGCAAGAGCGGGGATGGCCTCGAGGAGACACTTTCAGATTCTGCTGTCTTATGCAGGTCGGGAGTTTACTGCGGAGCTTGCTCCCACCCACCTTCCCCGCACAGCCCACCCTACCCTACCCCCCCTTCCAGATCTGCTCCTGGGACGGCAGTGACTGTAGCAAAGGGGCAACCCCTGATGGGACATTTCTGGCCCAGCTCTAGACAGAAATGGCAGGGGCAAACTGTCAGGCACTGGGCTTTGGCCTCGAAGCTGCCAAAGCCAGGCCTTGCAGGGAGCGACGGGGTGGCACGGCTCTAGCTGTTTCCCAGACAGGGCTGGCTTCGCACAGGCGCTCAGTCTCAGGCAGCACAGGCAGCTGCAGTGTGTGGGGAACCTATCCCTGCTGGCCTCCTGCCCCAGGGCGTCCCCCGGGAGCAGCTGTGCTCCAGGCCATGACTGTAGCCTGCACACCTAAGGACTCGGAGCGGGTGTTACACACCACAGCAGTGGCAGGGACACAGACATGAATGGCCATAGAAGTGGCCATGGCACTGTCTGCATGCTGTCCCTGCTGCTTCTCCTCCAGCTTCTGGTGGGGCAGGAGCTCCCAGCCAACCACTCCTGCAACCAAGGGCCCCCTGGGACACTGGTATGCTTCATCTCAGCCAGGAAGCCAAGCACCAGCATACCGGTGCCATAAAGCCCAGCCCCACTCAATCACCTGCTGGCAAGCCCCGCGCCACCCTCATGCCCTGCCAAACCCCTTCACACACTGCCTTCCCTAACCTGCCCCGACCTGCCGCCGTTGTTGCGCCCATATGCACCTCCAAAAAAGCTGCAATGCCCTGCACTGAGTGGCACCAGCAGGCCACTCGTCTTGACAGTTGAAATGGACTTTGCATGGCCACCCCCTTGCCCCCTCGACCTTGCTTTTGGCCCCAATCTAACCCCACCCCTCTCCTGAAACCTGCGGCACCACCACTCATCTCCTCCTAGCCCCGTTTGCATTGGCCACTCACCCGCTGCCATAGGCATTCACTCCGGTAACAATGCTGACTGGCAGCACCTGCAGAGCCATGGGAACCCCCCTGTGCTGGGCCAGCGTGGGGTTCCCTTGCTAACCTCGGCCTCATCCCCTTTGGTGGCTGCCAGGCTGCGGGGATGAGGACACGGTAGGTGGAAGGAGAGGGGGGCTTTCCATAAACCCAGGACAGTGGACCCCAGGAGTGGGGTCCCTCCCCCTCCACAGGGGATTTTGGGGCACACAGGAGTGACCAGCAGGGGCAGGGCTGGGAGTGCCAAAAGAAGTGGGAGATTTGGAGTGGAAGGAGACAAAGAGTCACCCCACGAAGCCCCTGTCTGAGTTTGAAAGAGAGGTGTCTGCCAAAGAGGGCGGGAACCTCCCTTGGAATGGAGAATATGGCCCCCCCTTCCCTCTGAATTATTATAACTTTGAAATTAAGGGGCTTTTAGGAAAAGATATGGGAAAAGGAATAACAGTTCTTTACTAGTATATACATATATATAACAAGGCAAAGAAACAGCACCGGCAGCAACAGCAAAGAAGACCAGACCCAGTGCAGCCTCTCTGGGCCACGGGTGCGTTCCCCTCGGTGCTGTTCCGGTCACGGCCGGCAGGGGGCGCTGTGGAGCGAGCTCGGCGGCCTCTCTGCGCGTGGGTAATGGCGGCCAGGCCGGCGGGAGAGAAGGAGAAGGGGCTTCCGTTACAAACCCCAGGGGCAGCCGGGCCTGGTCCCCTCCGGATGGCGAAGTGAGCTGTAGCAGGAACCTCGGAAACAGCAGGCTGGAGTGGCAGAGGCGAGCAGATCCCGGAGTAGCAAATTAAATGTATCAGAAACTTATAGAGCTGTAGCAGGATCCACGGGGTGCCCTGGCAGGTACGGGGTGTTGGGATACAGTGTAGTGAAAAACCCGGAGCAGTGGCAGAAAAACGGCGGCGCTGAGCCGGGAATCGCTCCCCAGGGTGGCTCACCAGCAATGGTTGGTCCCTGCCTTCAAGCTGTGCAGAGTGGGGCGGCCCTGGCAGGGAACAGGCTGTTCCTGGGTCCCGGCACAGCACACACTGGCTCTGGGCTCCCCAAGAGCAGAGAAGCAGAGAAGCAAGCCAGCTGCCCCAGTCACAGTGCCAAAGGAAAAGAAACAAAAAGAAACAGGCAAAACCACAAAGCAACAGTATCCTTGGCTAGGCCCGCCCAGAAGGAAGGAGCTTGCCCTCATCCCGCCCCCAACTCCAGCAAGAAATCCTGGTCTGGCTCTCACCCAGGGCGATACTCCCAGAGCCGGGGAGGGGGTGGTGCAGCAACCACCCCGGATACAAAACCACAAAACCCCAAAAATGATATGTGATAAAAAAATCATCCCCAAGACAGCCCCCCAAACTGTCCCTTTGCCCTCCCTGAACTGGCCCAACTTCATACCCAAAAATGGCTTCAAAGTGCCCCAAATCTTGTCCAGTGTCGGCATATAAACCAAACGGGACAGGGCGCCCAGGCAGGCGTTCCAGGAGTCTTTTTATTATTTTATTCAGGCATCAGTCTCATAGACAGAGATGAGACACAAGAGATGGTACAGGGCTTACGCTGCCGCAGGCAACCAAGGATCTCTTTCTTACAGAATATTCTTAAAAGTTTTTCAGCCAATAGCATGCTTCTAAAGTTTATAGACAACTGTTTTAACAATAAATTAAAAGTATGCTTATATCTGCTACAGACAGTGCTCACTTGTATGCTCTGTATAATAACAATGCACAATATTCCATTATTAAGCTTAAAACTTGTCTATCTTACTAACCATATTTTCTGCAGCTTCAAGACCTAAGCCAAACCTAGAAATTCTAACCATTGTTTTAATGTCCTTGCTTACAATATAATTGTATCTTCTTCTATCTTCAGGCTTTTGCAGTCACAGCGGAACCTAAATTCTTTGCTTTGTTTCTGAAACCTGTTTTTCTCACTTCACCTGAGAGCCTTCTCACCTTTTGTGTTTCCCACACACAGGTGGGGCGGGCAGATGGGGATATCAGGACACACACATGTCCCAGCAGCTGTGCGCCCATCTGTAATGAGGAGCAGGGCTGAGGCTGCAGGGGGTCCTCCCAAATTTCCCCTGCCCCAATGACACAGCTGCACACGGGATGAGGGGGGGCTGGCTCAAGCTTTATTGTCCACCTGCATTCTCTGCAGCATGCC
>WEIT01040746.1:14860-58053 GCA_013389985.1 Dryoscopus gambensis | reverse complement strand
ATCCATGTGCAATTTTCTAAAGGATGCTTGTCGGGGAGTACAGCTAGGAAGAGGTAAAACTGGCTGGATGAAGGGTTCCCCTAGTGATGCTGAAACAGCTGCCACAAGCATATGCTCTTCTACATGCAGACCAAGTCATGGTGACTATTTCTGCCACTTTGTGGAGAAGTGAGGCTGTAGATTTGTTAACTGGACTTCCACTTCTGATGTTATAGGATTTCTTGCCTGAGAGATCCTCAAGTGTCACTTCAGCATTAAAAGTACAGTAAATTGACAATATATTGCACTGAAATATGAGACTGGTGTTTTATTATATATATTAAATTAAGCCTTTGACACTGACAATTGAGTTTTCAGACCTACCACTTAAAATATATATTGAGGAAAATTTCTGGCCATAAAATGGTATAACCTGGATAGAATAAACAAATGGAAATGAGAGCAGAAATAGACACCCAAAAAACCCTGATGTTCACCCAAGGGTAGGTGCCTCGTCAATTAGGGAGCCCTCCCTCTTCCAGTACCTCACCTAATTTGTTTTCTTAATGTGAAACAGACTCCTATGTCCACTTGAAGATTTCTAGACTCTTGGGATATCTCTTCAGATACAATTCTTACAGTGAAATGAGTGAGTAGTTATCTGTTAACATCATAAGTGCTATCATCAATCATAGTGTGCTTGTTAACACAAAGCCCCTTAACTTCTCATAGAAAAACCTGTAAGATGTTATTTTATGTGGAAACAATTTCACTCGCTGCCTACTCCCTCAGAAATCTGCAAGGGCTTGAACACTGTGCCATAAGGAAAGCTGTACTTCCAGGTTATTCAGTGCATATTGTCTTTTGAGTGTCCTAGAGAAGATGCACAACTGGCATTTAGGAGATGAAACATTTGCTGCCACTGTTACAATTTGTACATGAACATGCATTGACACCTTATGCTGGGGTTTTCAGTAAAGAGAGGAAAACTCAATGATTGTATTTTCTCATAGCTTGTTTTCATATTGTTGTAAAGCAATGCAGTATCACGCCGTTAGAGACTATGCAGAAGTCTACCCAGTATTTCAGTTTGGGTGAGTGGTGCACTGAGGATGAACATTAGCAAGATCAGTCATAGTAACTGAACAGAGTTCATGAGATTAGAATGCTATTTTCTCTGAAGGGTTTAC
Organism: Dryoscopus gambensis; assembly: GCA_013389985.1. Lineage (NCBI taxonomy): Eukaryota > Metazoa > Chordata > Aves > Passeriformes > Malaconotidae > Dryoscopus > Dryoscopus gambensis. The sequence goes on along the minus strand of WEIT01040746.1, from coordinate 56,884 downwards.
AAAAACATTGTTAAATAAGGTTGGAAACTACTAGGCTTTAGCTTTGCTTTCAAAACAAACAGAATGCTGAGTACTATGTGTGTGAACTGACCACTGCATATTGCATTTTCTTATACCGGGGTGTTTGTACAAATATGTGCATTTGGGGGAAACAGCCCTTATTTTGACACAGCACCATGATGTGTTAGAACAGTACTTTTTTATGCTCCATCCAAGACATGGATGCAGCTAGCTTGTCTTTGAGCACAGGGTCTGTAAACTTCTTTTTTAGCTAACTCACAGCTGGCTGTAGATCATTGATTTTGTCCTTGACAACTTTTTAAATTAGTTTCAGGATGAAAAGTTTACTAGTTTTCATTGCAAGTGCATTTCCCATCTGCTACTATGCAGAGCTGGTGAATGCAAAGCTGAAATTGGACTAATGTAACTAGTACTGTATAACATTTCTTCTCCATTTTGTTTGTTTGTTTGTTTGTTTGTGGTTTTTGCGTTTGGGTTTTTTTTAGGAATGGCAGCTGTTTTGCGTTGAAATAGCAGCTTCCTGTCATCTGTTTGTTGTGATCTAGATTCTCCTCTCAACTTTGTTCCCATTGCATTCAGTATTGTTCACTTTAGTTTGAAACAAAAATAGATTTTATGCCCTTGAAAACTGTAGTCTGTATTTCTTCCTTTCACTAAGACTGATTACCAGCTTCTGATCTTAGTAGTTCTGGAAAGGTCAAATGAAACATGGAAGAGGAACCAAGGTAATGAGAATGGGAGAAAGATGAGAAGGGTAGAAAAAGATAATGCGATTTACTCACCTTCAGTTTTGTTGATGTTTATGAGGAGAGAGGAGAAAAAGCAAGAAAATGCTGCAAAGGAAATCAGCAGTAAGTCAGTAGTCATAGAGAAAACACTTTCTAAAGGGGTACCTCAGCTCCTAAAGATGTCTAGTTTGGTCTGATATCATATGATACGTCAGTCATAATAAGTCTTTTCATCTTCAGAAGCCTTAACTGTTGTGACAGTAAATGTTTGTGGGCTTTGTTAAGACTGAACTCAGACAAGCAAATATTCCTGTTATGAATATCTAGTGTTCTCTAATGTTAGTTCAACACAATAGACCAGTTCTATCATAGGGCTTTGTGTTATCCCTGGTTCACTACTAAGAAATTAGGTCAGACTATTAAAAATAACCATCTGCCCAGTGGGGATCTGTCTATAGGACCAGCTCTTTATATCAAAGAGCTTTATTCCTTGTCACATTTGGATTTTGTACTGTTAAAGAAATATGTCAGGAAAACAGCATTTTGAGGAATTTGCAAGATGCTTAATACACAGTTATTCTCATAACTCATTTAATAGTTTAGGGATGGTGGCTGAATAATCTGTTGTTTTGTAAAGAAGTAAAAGAATGAAGAGTGCTTTATTGAACGAACAGAATTGGTAACATGTTCAAAGCTGCAAAGGTAATCTGAGGATTTGTGTTTAATAGAATTGAATTTCAAGGAAAACCAAGGTTATGCCCATACTTATATTTCCTCCTCCCCTCTCTTTTTTTTTTCTTTTTAAATGAGATTGAAGTTTCTGTGATACAAATAAAGTCATAATCTGCTAGCAAGTTTGTTGTTCATTGATACATGAGTGAGTTCTTGCTTTTCCCTCTTTTAGCTATGTGAGTTGACAGTTTAAACAGTCCTCCAGCACAGGGTAACCAGAAAACATTTAACTTCATAAGATTTAATATCATTGATAGCTTTAAGGTACGTAGCAGGTAGAGAAATTTTACCTAAGGGTTGATGTCACAACTTAATGTTACATGTTGGTGAAGTTTATGAAATGGATGTCTTTGATCAGCATATTTTCATTTAAAAAAAAGAAAAGCTGTGTGGAGGGAAAAGAACGCTTCTTTTATTCTCCTAAGAGAACATCTTTCCTTTACTTTACTCTCTTTGTTGTGGTGAGTAGTGACAATTAGTTTGCTGGATGAGATGAGACTGGCTGCAGCATAAAAGCATCTGGTTTCTATAGACCCCAGGAAAAAATGTGTTAGCAACTAAATAATGTGGCAGCCCAGAAGTGAAGCTCCCTATTTTGTTAATATTGTGGCAGAAATTTCAAACTATATGGTCTTTTTCTCAATTGACTAAAATAGCTCAAAAATACTGAAAAGCTCTACATATTGTAAAACTGATTAAAAATACAATAAAGTTAATAGATACGTCTGTTTGGATCTTTGGTGGATAAGGTACTGACTGATGTCAGGAGCTGAAATACTGCCCAGTGTCTTGTTTCAGCAGTCCGTCTCCATTCAGCAAAGCATTTAATCATGTACTTAGCTCTGGAATGGAATGTGATTTATATGTGCATAACTACTTGGCGAAACAGGGATAGAAACTAGAAATACACATAGTGGTTACTGTCTGGTGTATGTTGATTAATCTGATACTGCAGACCAGTTCTTAATGAATTATTAATATTATCCAGGAAGAAGGATTTTCTCTGGTGTGTATCAGAGGAGATGGGAACGAAGCATATCCACTTGAAGGTATCATAGATTATAAATATATAGAAGATATGTTTTATTGAATTGTTTGGAAAAATGTGATACACACAATTTCTAGTTCACTGATATTTGCTGGCAATATGTTAATATGTTTTTCAGGTTTTAAATTGAATCATGGCAGCTTTCACAAAACATATGTGTGATACAGTCAGAAACACTGGGAAAAGCTTCTGTCATTGCAGTATCCTTGATATTTTCTTTAGATAGAGAGTTTCAAGTGTTTGGGTAGTTTTTTACCTCCTGAGGATCACAAAAGGTTTGATTCATGTAAGCTAGTAAGGTATCAAGAGCACCTTGGAGAAAAAGATTTATGTAAGAGCAAAGCAACAATAATGGTAATTTATTGTAGACAGATTCTTTTTGAATGCAACAGTAACAGAGGAAGGGAAAAGGCCACATCAAGATATTGGTTCACTCACAAAACCATCATGAATAGCTACAGTCCCCAGCTATTTCATTTAAGGCTTGTTCATTTTCTTGTCTTTCTAAAGCAGAGGAAGAGATATTAGCTCTCTTGTTAATATTAAAATACTTACAATCTATTATTTAGTCTTACTAAATTTATTACAACTTAACCATGCCTTATGTTTACAAGCAGACTCATAACAAATTCAGCACTAAACTTTCAAAAAATATAAACCAGGGCTTACATGAGGAAAGACTTAGTAAAATGAGATATTTTGTTAAAAACATAACCAAAAACCACAAGGTTTTGAACTGTTTTAAGAATTTTCAAGAAATTTATTGACTTTATGTAAGCCTATTCCACTCCCACTCCCCAAAACCCAAGATTTTTATGGAAGCTTTTTTTTTTTCCAGGAACTTGCATTCAAAAAAAAAGAATTCTCTTTAATTTTCGTAATAAAATTGTGAGATTTTTGAACACTACAGAGTCCATTTTGAAGTTAGGCATGAACAAACATGTTTTATAAGTTCTTCCTTGAAAACCAGGCTCTCAACAAAAATGCAGTTCTCACATGAGAGTTTACATTCCTTGAAAATTGTACTGATTTTTTAAAAAAACAAGGAGCAAAAACGAGACCTATTTAAGCAAGTATCTGCCAAACACTGATATTTCACCTGAATGTTTTTTTTTTTTTTTTTCTCAGCAGCATTTTCCACAAGGAATATAAACACATCTTTTATGTGAACTAATCAGAGCAAAAAACTTCTGATTCTAAAAGTGGCAGTTTTCTAAAAATAAAGCTTTCATGTAGCTGAGGCATGAACTATTAGGGATGAAATGTGCTCTGGCGTTCAGAGGCAGCCTCGTATTGGCCCCCTCCAAGCCTGCCTGCTGTGGGTGCCCAGGGCCTGCTCAGTGGGGGCAGGCTGGGAAACACCAATTTTTCTTGTTGCTGTGCTGGGGAACAAGATGCAGTAAAGAGTAGAGACAGCCAGCCCAGACCAGGGACCAGCACAGATCAGAGAAAAGTCCACAGAGCAGAAATCTGGTCTGCTATTTATTACTATTTATGTACACTCAGATGAAAGAGTTCCATCCTTCAAAGAGAGGAGAGCAGCAAGGGATATGAAATATGGTACTGGTGTTGCTAATGATACTAGACTGTTCAGGCAGTGGTTTTTAGGGTGCAGAGGTACTACATTACCCCTTCTATCATAATTCTTACGAGGGACAGAGAAAAATGTTGTTGACCTGTAACTTATACTAACTTGCTTTAGACCAATTAATGTTTTTCTTTTTAGTTAGGTAGATGCAAACAAAAAATCACTCTGTGTTTATATATCCACCTGGCAGTAGAATGTCAGCAACGAACTGCAGCAAAACTTCAGTCTCCAAAAGGTCATTTATATTTCCAGATGCTAGGCTACAATAGGCAGATATATGCATTAAGAGACAAAGCTGGAGTCTAAACATTCATATACATAGAACTGGGATGCTGAGACTTGGCAAGCCTAGGTTATACTGAACACATTCAAGGTGCCTGTTCCATTTGTATGCAACTGGAAGGACCCGTGGGACCTTCGCTGGCACTAATTACATGACAAAATATAAGATCAAAGACATGAATCATTGCCAAAGTTGTCAAATGCTTCAGGATTGACCTTTCTGATCCTAAATTGAATGGGAGCATTAATAAGGTATGAGTTCAGTAAATGCAGCAGCAAGCACTCTGTTTGAAAACAGCAATATAGCATACAATATTTCTGCAGTAAGTATATATAGGAAGAAAGATTGGAGTGTACACAGAGCTGTCTTAGCAGTTTTGAAAATGTAAGAGTTATGTCTATGCTGCTTTGATTTCATTTACTGTATTCCTATGGAGATAAAGTGGCATAACGCTATTCATTATTAAAGAGCTGAAGAAGCTTTTATTTCGATCTCATTTAGAACTCAGAGCTAAAATTTCAAAGTCCTATTTCAAGCAAATGTGGTGTATTTTAGACTGATCAAACCCTCCCAAGATGCTTCACAAGATTAACTTGTATGGTATAAAAGCTGCACTGATAGCACAGTGCAGCACTTGGTTTTTTTTGATTGCTGCCATTTCTTGAATGGAAAGTGATCAAATAGCATCTTCCACCCGTTGACTAGAACAGGAAGTGAAAGCACTAGAGACTTGAAACTGCCAAACCCCCCAAAACCTGTATATATGAAATATTGTAAATAGTGGGATATATTAAATATGAATTGAGACAGCTAACACTACTGTATATCTTACTTTAATAAAAAGGGCCATAGACAATTAATGTCTCTCTAGGTGCTTATCAAAATCCCGATAGCCCTAATTGCTGTGCCTGATTCAGCTTTAGCCAAGAGATTAAATCTTGGTCATTGATCACACCCATCTGAATAGCATGACTTTCAGGAACAGAGTATGTCCTTTATATGTAACAACAACAGCAACAGTCACCTTATTCTTTCAGTCAGCAAGATTAGCTTTGCAAAGGGCCCGGTCTCTCCTTCTGGAAGATGGAAGTGAGAGGCTGAGAGGCAACAGTGAGGGGAGTCCATGATGAACAGGAAAAAAAAAGGTTGCTGAAATGGGTGAAATGGGAGCAAATGCAGGGCAGAAGAGAAAAGTGAACCTGCATTCCAAGTCTGTTGTGTCCAAGTTAAATTGCCTGGAGATAGAGATCTCATGAAATGCATCCTTGGCTGCACCACTATTTGGCTGCCTGTTGCAAACCAGCATTGCCAAGAGACATTAAGCAGTGATATTTGAAAACACTTTGCAGGTGCCAGGCTGTACTCTCCTCTGCGTTAATGAGAATTTGATCATCTACTGTAGATATAATATACAGAGGAGGAGGAGCAGAGTCTGTGAATCAGCCATTTTTGTACCAAGGGTGGATCACTGGCAGAATAACAATAGGATGTCTCTGCATCTTAATAAAAAAAATTAGAAAAAATCACTGAACATTGGGCCAGTCCATTAAAAACTGGTACTTGTACAATCTAATTGAGGCATCTGGTCACTTTACCTTGGCCACTGATGAGAAAAAAAAGATGGTCAGTTCTGGAATCTGGACAAATCTGAGATCAATTATTTCTACAGTTAGCGGTTTCCTTATCAGAGAACTATCTGGTTGATAGATAATCTAAATATATGTTAGACTAGAAGCCATAGCTATGTGAATTAATTTCTCTCTTGGAATGCTTTTTTTCATTCATTTTTTTACTGTTCTGCATGGGAGAAAAACAATTCTCAGTTCATTTCAAGAACCAAAAGGACTCTGTCTTTTTCCTGAGTTATTCCCCCTCCTTTTCTTTCCTCATGCTTGCTTTTACCCCTCCATTCTCCTACAGCACACACACAGACCCTTTATGTTTGTGAGCTGCACATTAACCCAAAAGGTTAATGAGCATAGGGCTCAGGTGCAGTCCATACTCTTGCAGCATTACTAATGCTGTGGTCATGGGTTTGGAATGGCATTCTGGAAAATTAGTTCTTTTGTGATCTCTGCGCTGAGAGCGACTGCTGTTTTCTCTGCTCCTTAACTGCATTTTTATGCTGAGGTTTCTGTCTTCGTGTTTTTTGCCCATTCCATTACCCGTTCCCTGCAAGCACAACAAAATTATTTGTGAGATCAACACCAACTGCAGTATGATGAATATGTCACTGCCAACAAACTTCCTTAAATATTCCTGTGCATATAAGTGCAGCAGAAGGGCTGGTGGCAAAGTGGCAGGTAAAACCTTTGAATAGGAAGATGTCCATCAGAACTCTACTGAGTTGGAGACTTAAATGAACAAAACTGTGGAAACATATAACAACAATTCAGTCATCTTCATTCTGAGACTGGTTATCAAAATAGACATCAACAGTATTTAGACATATCTCTCTTAAAAGGTTGCCGAATACTTAACCATTATATCCCCAAGAAAATCTGAGAAATCTTCCTTCCAGAAAGAAGAACATCCATCTTCTTCTTTAAGTATGCCTGCAACTCAGATGTAAGGGATCATCCAGAGCAGTCTAGTGAAGTGAAAAAGTCAAACATGCAGGCCAGATTCTGGACTGACAGAATAAACAGTCAAGCATGGACATGGCTGCAATGCTCACTGTGTGGCTGTAAGATGAGGCCTCCCCTCAGCTCCCTTTTCATCCCCTAGCAAGCCAGGTCTTGGCACCCAGTTGAACTCCACTGGTGGAGAACGTGTTCAGGCCCTTGGCATAAGGTTTGGGAAGACAGTGATTTAAAGCCTCATAATTATTTTATTTAAGTACTTGTGATGATGACCATCTGCTCTATTGTGCTTAATGTAGTCCCAAATTTGCAACAGACTAACATTAATTAATTAATAAAAAAAATTCAAATACAAGTGTGCATGTTCTTTATAATCAAGTACTTGCCTATATATTCTTGTCACATCTTAGATGGAATTTATCTCGAGGAAGCATGAGAGCATGGTAGGGAATCTGAAGTGGGAGTGTTGTATATGAGTTCTTCTGGGCAGGAACAACTCCAGAACAGCAAGTCCTAAGAGCTGTGAGAAGAGTGATCAAAAAGAGGCTTGACTGTAATGCATAGAGTTCATATAGGATGAAGAAAATTTGAAGCATCTATATCCACACAACAGGTATTTTTATTTTCTGTTGAAGCCTGGAGCTAAACACATTTTTCACACATGGTTATTATACCTAGATGGTGGTTATATCTTCCTGTGAGGTCAGTAGCATTTTCTGAGAGTCAGGACTACACCCAAATTTAAAGTAGCTGCTCATTTTGTGAGAGGAAGAATCACACCTACTTAGGACAAAAAAGTTGCATGACATGATAGGACTACTTGATCACAGAGATTTGGGAGGCAGCAGCCTTCCAGGACAGCAAGTGTGCAGTGACTGATGCATCGAAATACACAAAACTCTGGAAAAGATGGATACAGTGCCTTTTTTGAAAAATGTATTTATTGCTTTAGAAACGCATAAGGGATAAGAAGCTGTAATTTATGTAACTATACTGCCTCAAGCTTAGCATTGTGACAGCAGCTGTGGCCTTGGTACCTCAGGACCTTCTGACAGAATGAGAGAGGAGAGATTCCCACAGTTCCTGTAGGCAAAATACTTCTTGACTTCTGCTCACGGGAGCAGAATTTGGCCTTAAGCTTAATCACTTGGAGGTGCTTCAGAAAATAAATGCATATGTGCTTCCTCTGAGCAATTTGTCTGCAAATGTGTCAGTTGTTCATCTTTAAAGTTTTGCTGGATGTAGAGATGTATAAGTACTTCAAAACATCAGAGGAAAAGAGATTAGGAATAAACAATAGTGAATGGTGACTAGTACTGTGCAGAAGTACAAGTGTACTGTGTATTGATAGGAACTTTTTTGTTGGAGAAATAAAGCAGCCTGCTGTCTTGCACAGCATGGTGAACATCATCTAGGAAGAGCCATGAATATGGTGACTGAATCTGTGGAGGCTTACAGTCAAGAAAATGAGGCATGAAAAATAAGTAGTTCAAGAAGCTTTAACAAGAAGATTTATTACAAGCATGTATTTAACATTCTGTTTCCTTAAAATAAAAAAGTAAGCAATGTACAGTATGTATAATCATAAAGAGCTAACAAAAGCTGTTATAAAAATGCATATCATAACTATAAAAGCTACCAGTTTCTATGGTAGATCAGAATACATAGGAATAATAAAGTCTCTTAAATGACATTAGTTCAGTCCTTGTCTCATCCATGAAATCTGTAAAGGGCTTTGTAAGTTGACTTGAAATTGATGGGTCTCATCTAGCTAAACAGAGGAGAGAGAGACTTTTACAGTATATGGCCCTCTATTGGTTTGGCTACCTGGTTTTAGGTAGCAGGGGGGCCACAAAGGTGGCTCCTGTGAGAAGCTGCTGGAACCTTCCCACCATCTCCGGCAGAGCCAGTGGCTGATGGCTCTGAAGATGGACATGCTGCTGGCCAGAACTGGGCCAATGAGAGAGGCTGGTAACGCCTCTGTGATGACGTATTTAAGAAGAAAATCAAAACAAAGTCACGGAGTTTTGCTTCTAGTTAGAGAAGAGGACGAGGTGAGAACACGTGAGGGAAAACAACACGGCGACACCAAGGTCAGTGAAGAAGGAGGGGGAGGAGGTGCTCCAGCGCCGGAGCTGAGATTCCTCTGCAGGCTGTAGTGAAGACCATGGTGAAGCAGGTTTTCCCCCTGCAGCCCATGGGTCCATGTGGGATGCAGAGATCCACCCGCAGCCTGTGGGGGAGGTGCCCACGCCAGAGCGCGTGCATGCCTGGAGGAGACTGTGATCCAGTGGAAGACTTGGTGGAGAGAGAGGGCCCTGCTTCCAGGCTGGAGCAGCCTGTCCTTGGAGGACTGCACCCTGTGGGGAGAGAACCATGTCGCAGCAGTTTTGGGAGGACTGTGTGCCTGTGGGAGGGACTCACGCTGCAGCAGGTGCGGTTTGGCTGCTGCTCGTGAGAGTGGACCCACGCTGGAGAAGTTCACGGAGAACTGTCTCCGGTGGGAGGGACCCCATGGCCTCACAGGGAAGGACTCTTCTCCCAGAGCAGCGGAGGAGAATCTTGGTGATGGACTGACCAAAACCCCCCTGCCCTGCCTCCCTGTGTCGTCGGTAGGAAGAAGGGAGGGCCTGGAGGGGGAAGGTGTTTTAAGGGCTTATTTTACTTCTCCTTACCCTCCTCTGATTCTGTTAGTAAAAAATTTCACCTAGCAACCAAGGTTGAGCCTGTTTTGCCCTTGAAATATTTCTCCTGTTCTCATCTCCGCCGTGAGATTAACCCTCCGTTAACCCTTTTTCCTCTTTTCTCTCCTTTTGCCCAGCTGTGGTAGGGGAGGGTGAGCAAGCAACTCTCATGGGTGCCTGGTGCTGGGCCAGTGTCCAACCAAAACAGGCCCTTTTCCATGAACAAACTACATCTTATCCAGTCCTTATCTGGAGTAGATATTGCATCAAGTGACACTGCAATGTTGCAGTCCAAAAACAAATCCATATCATCTGGCTATTTTTTGTCTTTACTAGAATCCAGAGATCTATCTCAAAGTAACATGTTTCTACTGATGGCTTTTCTGGTTGACCCTAGTGGTCCTGTCTGAGAAAAGTTAGAAGTCTTCTGAAACAAGATGTGAAGACATCCAGCTTAGTATATTCACACAAAGCTCTACCACTTTGCCAAGTGAAGGCTTACCAGCTCATATCTGTTTAGAATGCTGTAGTCTCCTCCCTTCTGCTTGTGTGCTGTTTGGCACATTATTCTGAATTTGGAAAACATGAGCTTACATGGTATCCAAATCTTGCTAAGAAACCAAACCTTAGGTAGTGTCCAAACCTTACTGCTTCTTCTGCTCTTCCATGCTAAATCAAGCTTAATCACAAATATGTCCAAATGGTTCTGGTTTTTTGTTCATTTAGGTATTTATTTGGTTAATTGTTTATTCGTTTTACTTACACTTTTTGTGTAAATATTTAAAGATTTTCCTGTGTTTGGTCTCCATGTATTGCTCCGTTCCCCTGGCTTCTTGGACCCCAATGCTGAGGGTAAATTTGCTTAATACATGGTGTCTTTACCAGAGCTGAATCTATGCTGAATAAAGAGCTCCTCCTGTAAAGGGACATAGTAGCAACTAACTGTAAGTAGCAGATAGACAAGGTAGCTTTTCTAAAATAAACTGGCCGTTAAGTTCAGTTTTAGATAAAGAAGCAAAGTTATTGAATCAGAATGTCATTTCAACAAAGTCTTTGTCAGTTAGAGCACAGAAGTGACCATCTTTCTTCCTGAAATCTTTAAAGCATCTGTCAATGTCTCTCTGCTTCTAATAGACTCCATCTCGTTGAGCAGAGTCCTGTATTATTTCTTTCCTTGCCCTTTCCTCAAACAAGCATCATTTCTTTTATGTCTGTGGAAAATTAAGAGAGAAATCATTGTTAAATGTCTGGTGAAGGATATTCCACCATCCTTTCCAGTGAACATCCTCCCTCAGGAACAAGCCTTTTCCAGCTCTGAAGGGTCATTATTAGTGTAGTCTAAACAATGGAAATGCCCCTAACCTCTTGCCTCTCTGGGGATTAATGTGTTCTTCCTCTGAGAACACCACACTTACAAGTGAAAGGACTGATGTCTGAGCAGTGAACATGAAAATACCACAAAAATTCATTCATTCTCCGAAGAGCAATCCAGACTTCAAATCAGACTGACATGGAAAGTGATTCAAGATCTCTAGATATTTTCCACTTCGAGTAATTGGTGGAGAAGAGGGTGTGAAGAATGATTAGGCCTTGACCTCTTTTCTTCTGTACTTTACTGCTTGATGACCCAAGCCAACCCAAGTATTGATCCCAAAGAAAATAATGCTATGTCTGAAATGGACTTGAAAAAGTGAAATAAGGCAATATAATTACTAACAGTCTGTGTGGGTTTACACAAAACAAATACTGTCCACCTAACTTAATATTTTTTTATGACATTATGGATTTTGTTGGTAAAGGTATTTCTATTGATGTAACACATTTCTGCAAGGGATTAGATAAAGAAACAGGGCATTTCAAAAACAAACTGGAATAGTTTAAATGGTCTTAACCCTGACAAGCTGAAGTCTTCAAGCAAGGTAGCAAACCAGCAAAACAATATGTCTTTGATTATGGTAAGACATAAAGTCATCAAGAGCAACAATTATATGTCAACAGCAAATTCTGTTTCCTGTGAAGTGGTGAAAAGAGGTTTAGCAGTTGAACCTTTAGGCTGGACAGCCTAACAAACAGATATCTTTGTTTGCAGCATCATGTATCAGCATTTCTGCTGAAATGATTAATAAGAAGCATAGAATAAACTGGGAAGAGTTCATGAGATTTTTTTTCCTTAAATTAAAATGGAGTAGCATTGGCTTATGTATTCACTGACCCTCCAGCGTATGGTCTGGACTAGTCCTATTTAGCATGTTATACACATTTCTGCAGTTCAGTAAAGCATTTCATTGTACGTACCCTATTTCACACATATTCTACCACCTACACACTGAAACTGAAGATTAACCTCCAAATCTTACTGAGATAAAAAATTAACTCCTAGCATGGTTTCCATTTTTCCTACTGCTTCTCTGGGCATGTAGGTAATGTCATAGCTTCTTGTGTGCCATCAGAATAAAAGTCCTGAAAAAAGTCCTTGCTAAAGAATAATTCCTTTCATAACTTAAATTGCTAGTTTCAAAGCACAGAAGGATCTGTTGTACTTCCATGGTTGGAGTCTATGCTCAAATTTTACAGCCAAGAATGTGCTCATGTCCAGCACCGGTATTCCCTGTATTTTCAGTATTTCACACAATTCTGCATCCTATTTCATACTGTAAGTTCATGTAATATCTTTCTCATGCAATGGTTCAGCTATGCAGCCTAGAAGTAAAGAAATACAAGAGACATTTTGCAGCGAATATTTGCAATGCAGAGCTAGATCATACTTTGACTTATTTGTCCAGGACCATATGCACATGAAATTTAATGTATTTGGCTAGCTTTTTCGATGATAAAGTGTTGAATAGGTTCAATAATAATAGATCAAGAGTATTCTCCCCCACTCTGATGATATACCTAAATAACTTGACATTATATAGCTACAGGTAGCTGCTTTCTTACCACTGTGGGAAAAAAACCCCCAAAACCTCTTAAACACAGCAGGAAAGATGAGATTTAGTGGTACTTGTATGCAAATTCAAACACATGTTTAAATCTTTGCAGAGCTGAGTCTTAGGGTGGTGTTTTGGGTTTATTTCAGAGATGAGCAGACAGACAGTCATTTTGCTGGAGAGACATGGGATAATGGAAATGCATCATGCCGTCTGTTGGCAAACCAGAGTGCTGCACCCGGAAGCTGTGCAAAATCACCTGAAGCTGTTACCACCACCAAGCAAATTAGAAAAAATCATAGGGAGCCCTCAAAAAAAAGCACACATGTGAAAGAGCAATTGGCACAAAATCTAAATTTGGTTTTCTCTTTATTTGCTCACATCTGCTAACTGAACGCATTGCAATTTGATTACACAGCCAAATTACCATTTCCTCATACAGCCACTGTTGCGAGATTAGTTTGTTCAAAGTGTGAGCTTTCCTGCATGTCTGCAGATACACTAAGAATGAATAGGCATAAGCACATATTTTTATGTAGCTTTTTATGGTATTGTGGAAAATACATTTTTAAAACTATATAAATTACTATTTATATATTTAGACATTAAAATAACTTACTTTAATAGAAATGAATGTAACAATTCCTGTCATTATATCTGAGGAAAATAGTGATAAGGAATAAACTCATAAATGAGTTTCTGAGGATGCTATAAGAAGTTGTGCAAAAAGGCTTCTATATGTTTTTAGGATCTGAAGACATGCATAGAGAAATGCTGTAGATAATTCATTTCACTTAATATTTGTTCATTCATTTTGTGGGATTGGCAACTCGGGTCATATCCATAGTTTGTGGATACCTGAAACTTTTACTCATAAAAAAGCAGTGTATCTCTCTCCAGATGGCCACTTGTACTTTGATATTTTCCCAGGCATTTTGGCTCCCCTTAGACCTGCAGTCTTGAATTGCCTAGACAGCTCTGTCTAATGTCTGTGAAGGTTCTTAAAGTAAACTTTCCTCTGAGCTCACAAAGCATCTCAGTCTTACATGCTCTCTCTGAGCCTGTCACAAAAAACAGTTGATGCTTTAAAGTGTGACTTGAAAATTCAGTTGGTAAAGTCACAGTCCTTTGACGCAGTCGTAAAAGATCACCAGGCATTTTCTCAGTAAAAAAAGAATCCCTACTTCTTTCCTACTTGAGCTTTCCTAAGAGTATCCTGCATGTGCCATCACAGATCATGATGGCCAGTCTTCCTGAACCCACCAGCTAAATACATAACAGTCTCATCTGGCTGTCAGGCACATCAGTTTTCTCCTTCTTTTGGAAACCTGGCCTTGTGGGAGTTGTCAGTGGCAGTGGATGGCAATGGATCCCCAGAGTGCTTCCACTGCAGGATGGAGTCAGCTGAGTTTGCCATCCCATACTGGAGAAACCTCAGGATAGGGAGCTGAGAGGCCGCAGAAAGTCCCTGGCCTCCTGGAGTTGAGGGTTTGGGCTCACCAGCTTCTCCCATCAGTCTTGCGGAGCTGGTAAGCTGCACGTAAGATATGCAGCTGTGTCTGTACTTAGACATCACACATTTCTGCTCTCATTTCCTGCGTGAATATTTAAATTGTTTAGCTGTAACATGGGAGGAACACAACATCCACTCCTTCCTCCTATAATCCTGAAGTTAGAAATTAGCTCTATTCCTTGAAAAAATAATGCGACAATCACCCACTTTCACTAGGAATTCTGAAGTTGTGGATCAAATGAGTGGAGGTGGTTCTTCAAATCTGCTAGAACCCTGCCCAAGTCCAGAGTGACATCTTGCTCCTGCCAATATTTTCCTAGTGTCTAAGTTCAGTTGCATCACTTTTTAGCCCTCTGTACCATTTTCATCCTATGTAGAGCAACTGAGTTTTCTCATTCTCTGTTTCCAGAATACAGAACATGATTCCACTCGTGGGACCAGAAACCTAAAATTTTTCTAAATATTTTACTGGCCTCAAAGTCCCTAGGACTGTCTACATTTTCTTGCTACAGTTATGTTCAGGGAACTTCATGTTCCAGGTCCCTTAAGTGCTGAGATTGAGCACATGTCCCTGACATCATTTGCCCTCTGGGCTTGTGCTTTTCTTCTGTGCAAATGAGAATGGGATGAGATCAGGAAGTGCTGCTGCTTTTGTAGACATTTATTGGTATAGATTTGGGGTGGAGCCAGAGTGTATATCTGGAGCCAGGAAATTGAAAGTACTCTTGAGGTCTATAATATATTTGTAGTCTGAAACACCTTCTCTGAACAGGAAATAGGATCCCCTAAGAAGACTAACGAAAAGTATATAAAACATATAGTCTCTTAATCTCTTCATGTGCCATAAGAAAGAGTAAACAAATCTTTTTACCTCAAATGGAACTGAAACAATCTTTATAGACAGGGAAATGCAGCCAAGGTGTATATAGAGTTAGGTGTGCTCCTTCTTGCAACTTTACAGCTGAGCTATTCTGCTGTTTCTAGCAAGAATATTTCCTATTTTTGCATGGTAAATTTCTTTTGGAGACATAAAAAAAGTCCCAGATACTTACAGCTATTTTTCTTATAACATCTGCCTCTGTTTTGAAATACCCTGTCTTTATATTTCAGGAGCAGGCCTGAAAATCTTTGGGTTTTATGAGATAGTACAAGCCATGACAGCACTGGTAACAATAATTCCATCTTCCACAAGGAAATTGATAAATAAACAATGCACTTAACACAAATACTTCAGTAATGTCCCTCCAGTGGATTGAATTTGGCTGTCTGCTGGATGTCCACCAAGCTTCTCTCTCACCTCACCACCTTCACTATACCTCCTCAACAGCACAAAGAGAGAAATAAGATGAAAAGCTTGTGGGTCAGGATAAAGACGAGGATATTGCTTGGCATTACCCCCCATCTCAAACTGGGGGAAGATTACTTTAAATTATTGCCAATTAAAAGTAGAGTAGAATATCAAGCAACAAAGTCAAGACTAAAAGCTCACCTTCCCACCATCCTCCCTTTTCTCCATACTGCATTTCACTCCTTCCTTCTTGGCTCCTCCACCTCCTCCTTTCTGAGCAGTGCAGGGGGATAGGCATATGTGGTCAGTCCATAACAGTTCCCTCTTCCTCCTCTCAGTTTCAACTTGCTTCAACATGGATGCTTCCACGGGCTGCAACGCTCCATGAACTGCTTCAATATGGGTCCTTTCCACTGGGTACAGTCTGTCAGGAACAGACTGCACCACTGAGAGCCCTCCCATTGGATTTTTCCTTCATAAACTGTTCCAAAATGTGTCCTTCTCACTGACTGCAGTCTTCAGGAACTTCTCCAGTATGGGTTCTCTTGATGGGTTACAGTCCTTCAGGACTGTACTGCTCTAGCGTGGGTCTTTCACTGGATGCAGATTATCAGGAAAATTTCTCCTGTATGGATTCCTCTCCATGGGCTGCAACTCCTGCCAGGAGCCTGCTGTAGTGTGGGGTCTCCACAGCCTGGATCTTCCTTCAGGCTATATCCACTTGCTGTGGCACAGGGTCCTCTATGGGCTGAACTGTCGTTATGTATTCCAGTGGGGACCTAGTGAGCTGCAGGGGGACAACCTGTGTATCCATGGCCTTCACCACAGACTGCAGGGGAATGTCTGCTCCTGTACCTGTAGCTCCTCCGTCTCGTCCCCTCACTTTGGTGTCTACAGGGCTGTTTCTATATTTTTCTTACTCGTCTCTCAAAGTGCCTGCACAGCATTTTGCCCTTTCTTAAATATGCCTCCCCAGAGGTGCCACCTTGTTGTCTGGGGGGCTCAGCTGTGTCCTTTGGTGGTTCTGTTGGAGTGGCTGGAACCTGCTGTTTTTATCACAGGACAGTCTCAATCTCCTGCCCCAGAAGACTCCTCTCCAGCCCCCTGTAACCAACACCTGGACACCTGCAGCCAATACAATCCAAATGGTCACTGATACAGTTCAAAGTCCTACCATATCACCACCTGTTGTCTCAGCACCAGCAGTCCCACAAAGTTCAAAGATCTGGCAGCCTCCCTGTGTTTGCTCAGAAAATGAAGGAAGGAATATCAGCAGCTTATTCAAACAAATTCTGTATTCTCAAAGTCACTTTGAAAACTAGCATGTAGAAATAGCAGGCTGAGATGACAATTTGGCAATTGCAAGTTATTGCTTGCACTTAACAGGACTGGGATCAGTTTGAGTTATTTATCATTGCTTTACTGCAGTGTACAAGGCCACTGTAACACCGACGGTAGAATTTGTTGTGATTCAAAAAGGCTGATATTTTCTTTTCTTGATATATCTGTCTCAGTGTCAACTCTACTTATCAGCTAAAATGGCAGCAGATAGGTGGGTGTTGCTTTGGGTTTGAAACACTGTGAGGCTGGATTTGTCATAAGGATGTGCTATAATCTCTGCTTTCCTCAGCTAACTTCTTACCTAACTATAGACAGTCATATATTCAGATATGTAGGGCATTTTTTTCAGCCTGAGCTGTATTATCTAAGACATCAGCTGTCACTTTCCTGGATATTTAACATTTTAAAAGGCTACATGTATAGGCTAAATGTATGTATGTTCACAAGGCTTTATGTATGACATATGTCTTGTACGCTAAAAGCTATCATCACCATAAACTATACAGTTGCAAGGTGTGCAACTAGCATCCTACAAAGGCAAATAGGATGTTATATATAGCATTTATGTTTTACATTACCCTAAGCAGAGTTTTCTTTTATTCTGCTGAAAAGAAACAAGAGCAACGTGAAGCTCACAGTGATTAAATTATTGTCAGTCTGTCATAAATAGAAAGAGTTTAGGGATTAGACTAGTACCTGGCTGAAAGGTGAATATGACATATGTTTCTACCTAGTTTTGAATGTATAGTTTAGAACTGCATAAAAGAATAACAAAATTAATAGCTTATTTTAGCATAATATTTTTAAAAAAGAAAAAAAATCTTTTACAATGCCTGCCAGCAGATTAGTGCTTCAACATTTTGTAATGTTAACATTTTAAATCTCCTTTCATCATGCACCAGTTTGCACCTTGGTCATGATCCTGCACATCCATGCACTCCTCAGTCCCTCTTTTTTACTGATATATTTCTTTACAGCTGCAGTACTCTGTGAGAGATATCCCTTTTAAACTTACTGCCATTTGTGGTAATATATACATTAGCCAAATAATTAATGATTATACCTTATTCGCGGAGTTAATTGTAGCAGTATAACTAAGCCTACCTGTTTTTCTGACTAGGTTTAATAAAGAAGACATACACACACACTTCTCTGGAGTGTTTAGTCTCTTCTAAACATGAGAGAGGTCATTGATCAGGGAGAGGGAAGTACTAAATCAGCATGCTAGATGAAATGTCTTTGTATTCCTCCTTCATCACTTACTCCCTCGTCTTACATAAGTACATAAATAAATGATAAACCCCCCTCAGGTTTCTCCCTGAGCCTTTCTCTCTTATCATTTGTATATTCTGGCATTATCATAAAGTGATAAATGACTACCGCAGCACTGAATTTATATTGTCATTTTAGTTGCTTGAAAGTGAGCTTCCATATAATACCTTCATAAAGACTATCAGTGTTAGAAATACAAATACTGTTTAGCTGCTCAGGGGAAAGCTGAAGTCCCCTGGTCCTGATTTAAATTATATCTAGCACTTTAAAAAAGATGAGATCACACTTAGAAGCGAGGGGGAGGAAGACCAATGAAACCTGCAGAAACATACCCTGTTGGCAAACCCCTGGCTTGCACTGTGGAGACAGCTGCTCTCCAGCCCTCCTGGCAGAATTGTCCTGGGAAGTGCTTCAGTACAGATGGGAAGGAGGGAGTAAAAAAAAAAAAAAACTAAAACCACTAAAAATCAGCACTGACAACACTCAAGAAGACTGTATTCATGTTAAAAGTGAGATGAATAAATGCAACAAACTATGTGTTAGGCAAGGGCCTGCATTTTTATTGAAGGTAAATGACACAAATGGTAGAAAAATACTCTCTAGTTCCCTACTTTTTCCTGATAGTTTTCAAATTAAACTTCACATGTGTTTTCTTAGGAATAATGCAACTCTCCTACCCCATATTTAATCTGGAAAAAAAATTTTTAGTAGTACAAAAGTAAAGGTTAAACTATAAATGTTTGCCCTGCATATACAAAGCATAAATGTGTTTCATTAAAATACATAATCTTATTGTTATTCTTGTGGGACAGTTGATATCCATTCAATATATATATGCTACATATAGATGGAGATATGCTTTCTGTGCTCCTTTTTGGATAGAATCAGTCTTCACTACCTTCATTCTCATCTCTAAACCTCAGCTTCCCCATATAATAAAGTTGTAACGCTGTAGTTTCCTTGTGTTTGGCAGCAGCAGCTTGAGGGATCGTTGCACAGTAAACCAGCTATCATGATTTACATGGGTCTGCAATTAGACTTCAATAGAGAGAACATTGCTAGCTGGGGTAAGATCAGTCTTAGCAGTGTAGAGAAAAAAAACTACATTTCATGTTCAGTTTCACCAAGTTCTTCAACTCTGTGGGCAGGCTTTCTTAACATGTACCTCACGAAAAGCTGGATTAGGTATCCTAGCACTGTATTGTATTATCTTATTGCTACACATTCAAAGTTTTTCCAGATCAAAATTTTATTTATTATTTTGCCCCTAGTGCAGAGTACCTAAAGAACAAATGTAAAAAACAAGAAGGAAGTGTATTTCCCTTACCTAATCCTTAGTCTTCCACTGAAGATTTTCTTCAGTTCTTTCAACTCATTTATCACAGTCAGTGCACTGGAGCAAGTCCAGCTGAAACTTGCTTCCATGGCTAAGCTGATTTTTCTACAGGGGTACCAGCTGATCCATTTTTGAAGGTTCACACACATTTCTCCCTTTATTTTTTTGGGCAGTGAGGAATGTCCTTTCCTGCCTGTGTGAATGCTTTGCCATGTATCCCATAACACTTTCTGACAATGTGACATGGATGACACAGGGCAGATAAATCTGTCCAAGGTCCTTCCCAGAGGGGACTGACATCAAGCGCAGGAAGGCCCTGTGGGCTGTGTAGGTTGCTGTGTTACAGCCGCCCTAGGGTCAGTCATGTGGGCGCATGGAGAGCACAGTAAGGAGCATTTGGTACATTTTACTGTCCTCCGGCCCATGTTTCAGTGACCAGCACAAAAATAGAGCCAGTCCCTTTGTGTCATTATGTATCCCTGTGAAACTTGCTAACCTCCTCTTGGTCTGCCTGGTTAGACATACTTTAATCTTTATCAGGATCTTGATTACCTGATAATTACGTATAATTTCACACAAGTGTATTTCATATACAACTACATCTCTACAAGCACACAGTGAGTCACAGCTGGTTGGTGGGGCTTAGCTGAAATGGCTTACAAGAGGACAGAAAAACAGCAAAAAAGAAAAGCAGAAGACAGTCACCTGGTCAATTCACAGCCCATAAGACATCACCTTTCAGAGAAAAAGATTGAAGGAAACTTTGCAAAGGGAAGCTCACATAATTTCATGTCCCCTTTGGCTCATTCCCTATGAATATCTATGCAGGAGATAATATTTGGCACTTAAAAACTAAGTAAATGGGAAGAACTTAAGTGATTGCTTTTCTCTTTGAGCTAATGTCAGGCTGTTCTTATTAACAATGTAAAATGGGTTCCGTGATATGAATGTACAAACTGTAATCAAGTGCATTGATCTCTGCAGCTACCCAGAGGTAAAACGAGTGGAAAACAACTCTTTATTCCAAGTAGAATTTAGCAAATAATATGCCTCAAAAGATCATAGTTGGTCTTAGGACCCAGAGGGTGTCTGGTAACAGATATATTTTTTCTTATTCCTATCCATGTCTGAAATGGTCCAAAGTAAGGACACTTTGTGCTACCTCAGTAATTCCTGAATGTCAAAAAAGAGGATAAATGTAAAATTAAAAATTATTTCAGCTATTTTGAATTTTTAAAAAGTTGAACAGGGTCCTGGAATAACTGCTCTGCAAATATATGAATAGGAAATCTTACTGTTTTTCAGTGAAAGCTGTTTCTGGTAAACAGACACAGCTGCTTGCCTCTGTGCTTCCGTTCCTGTTCTGTTTCCCCATGCTATGAAAAACTATTATTAAATTAAATCAAGTCTTACCAATTTGTTGTTTTGTCTTTGTTGAGAAAACATCTCAAAAATGGTTGCAAACTGTAATAGAGTGTTCAAGTAATTTTTTATTTCCTACATTTGAATATTGAATATTTTATTTCCTACATTTGAAACATCTTGGCTAGAACTCATCTGTTTAAATTTTTTTTTGAAGTTTTGGGTATTTTGTACCCTAACATACTTTTTTTCCAAATGTTCTGGTTTATTCTCAAGGTTGATGCTTCCAGCTGAACTTTGGCAGGTCAGTAATCTTCATTTCGGTGCAGCAGCAGAAGTTTTTTGGAAAAAAAATTTTCCTAGTTTGTCACTCTGATAGGCATTCCTGCTTCTTTCTCTATATCCATTCCTTCTTTTTAGTATTTTCTATTATAATAAATCTGTTATCACCCCTATGTGTGAAGCAGGACTGTGATGCATATCTCCAAGTTTAGATTAATAATAATATTTTAATAGAGAAACAAACCCCTCATAATCATCTACAGCTTTATACCTCTGCTTCTCACTGTCGAGGAACACTCATGTTGTCAATGATTTCAGCCTTCATAGCCCTGGCCTGCTGGTCTTGAGCAGTCTATCCACTCTAGGATTGATAACCATCTTCGTAATGGCCCTTAAAAAAAGTCAGCTAAATTTAACTGACTCACTTCATTTCTGCATTTTGGAAAGCTGCAAAATTCAGTTACATATACAATTTTCCACAATGAAAGGAGTATGTTTACATCCATTTCATTCCAGCCAGTCTCTAATTCACAGGTATTCTGCTACAAACACTTCTGTTGATGAAACAAGATATCATACAGGCATGCTAGAAAGGTATCTCTTTCAATAATGCCTCTGTAGCACACTTTTTAGAAAAAGTTTCTCCTGGGGAACATGTATATTACCTAGATACTAATAAAAACACCAATTTAATGGACAAGAAACAAACAAACAACCCCCCCTCCAAAAAAAACCCCAAAAAACCAAAAAAACCAACCAACCAAAAAAAAAAACAACCAACAAAAAACCCCAAACAAACAAAAAAAAAACAAACCCCAAAAACCCCAACAAAACAAAAAACACCAAAACAAAAAATCCAGCCCTAAAGGGACTCAGAATTTGAAGATGGTCAGTGACTCTCTGCCCAAGGGGGATCCAGTTAGCATTTTCCAGAGCACTTTAAAATGCAACCCTATAGCTTTTAACAGCAGGTCCCTTTACTGCAAATGCGATAGTCAGGCACAAAGCCTAAAAAGGAAAATGTTGTCTTGGAGAGCCAAAATACTATGTTCAATTGTCTGCTAACTAAAGTATGCCTTGTTTTCTTTCCCTTTTTGTTTATGGCTCAATTAATTTTTGGATGATAAAACTGTTTGGACTGTGAGACTTAACATCGCTAGTTTTCCACAGCATCTGTGGAAATATGTGTTGCAAAGAAGACATACGTAGGTTTTCTTGGATGAATACAGGCCTAATTACTTAAAAACAGACGGTAAAGGTATTGTAGCTCTCAATCTTCAATATCAGCACAGACGTGCATTATTAGATTTGGTAAGACAGTTTTGAAAAAATTACCACACCATACTAGCAGTTTCTCTCCTGTCTGGCAATTGTTTTGAGCATAATTTTTAAAGGCTAGCTAAATTAAAATACATTTCCATATATTCACTCAATAGATAGAAAGTTAAAAAGCATTGGGAGGTGAAAAATTCAGTTTTATCTCAACAGATTGTTATTAACTATGCACTGGAGTTCAGTTTTACTGATTATTGCAGTTCAACAACATATTTGATATTTTAAAATAGTTTTAATACCTTTTTAATACCTAGTAAGCTAATCCTTTCTTTTGAGTCACTATAATTGGCCATAATAGAAACGCTGTAAACACAGGCACCCTTGGAACATGGCCATATTAACATTTAGAGCTACATCGAAATGTACCTTAGAGGATGGGGAAGAATATAATAGCATCTGAATGCCCTGAAAAACAGAGGTTTGTGGTTGTAATTTGAGCATTCTGAATGATATGTCTGCATATTTTACTCATTAGCTCTTGAGCAGTGGCTTTGTCAGACCAAGGCACTTCAGTGGTGTGCTCCTTCTTGTGTGCTGTTTCGCTGGGGCTGCCTCCTGCTGCCTTCAGCCCTGCACACCTGCAGCCATTCCCCTTCACTGTCCGCTAGGACAAGAATGGACTTGGCAAACTTGCTGACTATTTGGCACCTCCTTTTGGATAGCTCTGAGTGTGAGAACCTCTTTGCTCTAACTTGCAAAGGGCCCAACTTTGTCCTTGCGCTTTAATTTGAAGTAAGGCAGGAGAGGTGAAGCACCATGCAGAAAGCTCTCCAAAAGTTAGGAAAAGAGGTTTGCATTTTGGCTCTTAGTCCAGATGTGTTTTTACAGGATTTTTACTCTGGATTAGGAAGACTCATGAGATTGGCTCTGAAATCATATGCACATGTTATTTGAAGCTATTGGGGACAAAAGAATGCTGAAATATAATTCATAGTCAATGTTATAGAATGCAGACACGCAAACAAATATTGTCTGGTTCTTAAGGGATACTGGTGCCTCACACAAAAACAATTTAATACAAAGTGTCATGCATACTAATAGAAATGGCATGACTTTTTTTAACAAATGACAGGAGAAATTTAATTTATATGTGTCTCGTAACTATGGATTCAAATTATGATTTTTTTTTCTCTAAGGTCTCAGGCAGGTAAGTTCATATATGTCATAGGTGTTCAGTATCTTTGCACAGAAGGGATGGTTGCCTCTAAGCCTGGATTCTGCCTTGTGCACAAGAGTAACAGGAATCTGACATCTCTTTACTTGCTTCCCTTTCACCCTTGAAAACTAAACCAGAACATCATTAGGTGTTATGACCCTGAGCCCAAAAGACATAAATCAGAAATCTTTCCAGAGACCTCATTTTACACAAACCACGTTTATCCATCTCTTGAACTTCTTCATGCTGCCTGCTTGCTTTCAACACAAACATTTTCAGGACCTACCTCTCTGAGCTTTGCAAGCCCAGGCAGTCTCAATTTCCATATGGCCATGCTGCTGAAGTT
Organism: Dryoscopus gambensis; assembly: GCA_013389985.1. NCBI lineage: Eukaryota > Metazoa > Chordata > Aves > Passeriformes > Malaconotidae > Dryoscopus > Dryoscopus gambensis. The sequence continues at coordinate 33,057 of WEIT01040746.1, read as the reverse complement.
GGACTAAAACTCCTCAACAGAACAGAGCAAAATCTTTAAGAGATTCTGATTTTAGATGTATGCTCAGAGCATGCATAAAGGAAAGAAAAGGTTGACTTTTTTACAAATGTAACCAGATGAGGCGGTAATAGTTATTTTATTTATGCTTTACTATTATAACCTTGTAGTTATAACCACTTCTCAGAAATCTGGATACTGAGGTTTAATATTCTGATCAATTGGACAAGGTTCAAGAACATACCTCCCATTTATGAGAAGGCTACCTAGTAGACTGTGTGGCAACAAATCTGAATGTAAGCTTGTGGGGAAAGGCTGGGGGAAGAAGCAGTAAAAACTGAAATGGATCAAAAAAGTGCTCTTTACTGTTCCAGCAGATATAATGCAAAATTCAAATTGTGCAAGAGACTTAATAGGAGAAAGAGTCTGATGAAATAAGCTAAAAATGATGATGCTCAGCTGACAGCAGGGGATTTAGGTTCTAACATCTGCTCCCAAGATTCATCCTATTCCCTTTAATCTGGTATATCACTTGAAAAAGACTGTCAGTTCTAGGAGCAGGAGTTGGCACGTAGGACTTCCCTGCTTTCTGGCAGTTCTTCGTACTTTATGACATTTTACTGTTTTTGATGTGACATATTACAAAACATGTTCCTGTACAGTCAAGCTTCGTTCCCAAAACATCCTTCTTGATGCGAAATAAGGAAAAACCATGCTTTTTATCTTTCATTTTTGTCACTTTTGACCAGACATTTTCCTTTATTTTTTTCAAATAGTATTGCACTGTTCTCTGATGATTTCTGTCAGTGAGTCCTTGAGTCCTTGAACACATGGAGTTCTAGGGAAAAGGAAGTGGTGTGCTGCTTGACCTGCACGCTGTTATTTTCCTCAAAAAGCTTTGAGATCATTTTATCTGTAGGTGTTTTCTTTTGGGAAAGAAGAAGCTAATTCCTCCCAATAGGTGGTGTGTTTCTGGACTGAACAGAGAGCATCAGTTTTATGAAACTAATTTTCTAAAAAAACACAGACAATAAATCAATTTGCATCAATCAAACTGAATCAACTTAAAGAAAGATGTCATACAGGGAATTATAGCACTGCATATGGCCTGTCTTCTTTCAAAATAAGACAAATAATCTTTTCTATATTTTTAAAACATACCTGTAAGTGAAACAAATTCAGCTCTGGGGACTTGATATTTATTGCCACTATTGCAACAACGTATGCTGAGCCCTTGCTTCTTTGTGATTTGAAATTAACACCGATGTATTAAGCTGGTTTAATGCTAGCATATACTAATGAGAAAACAGTTTGCAATCTGCTTTTTCTTTGGTTATGAGGGCCAGGTTTTCAGAAACAGACACTAATGTTGTAATCATATTTGTAGATACATTTATTTAATATATAAAATTCACAGCTGTGTTTCCAAACAACCATTTAGAAATGCACATTACTATGGATGCTTTTACATACTAAAGTGTATTTTGTGAATGAAGAATGGCATGGAGAGGGAAAATAAGTCTTTCTTGATCGCTGTCACTGTTAATACAGGAATGAGTGGGCATTTTTTGATGCAAAAGGGAAGAAAGATTCATCACACTTAATAAAGCACCAACCAACCAACAACAAAAACAACAAATTAGCAGATCTTCATGCAATGCATTAACAGGCTGCAGATGTCCTGGCTATACTGCTGTGGATGCTAAGAATTTACGCAGGCTCATAAAGAGTAATTAATGGGAAAACTGTCTGTGAGAATATTACAAAATCCTGGGTGCAGGATACTGAATGGAAAGATCTTTGCTCTGACTTGGTTTGACTGTTCTCATGCTCTTTTCTGGGCACAGATGTCTAGATACTTGCAAATCATGCTCAAATGTTGTGACTAAAAGTTGGGTGGAATGCCTGTAGAAGAGAAAGCAGTTAAACACTCAAGGGCTTGAAATCTAAGTCCTAAAACTACTTTGAAACATACTTTCCTTCCCAGCCCTACTGTCTCTTATAAATGGGGCATGAAATCCTGTTACTTATAATCCTTTTTTTCCCTTGCAATTCCCTCTTTTTATTTGTCTTTACTTTCCTGCAGTTTCTGTGCAGTAATTTCTCAGACTGCAGTGCAATCACCCACGCCATGTCCTTCAGAGTGGTGGATAAGAAGCCCCTCATACAGGAGGATGTACAGAGAAGATTCTGTACATCTTATATATTGCAGACACACAATGAGGCATGTGTAGACTACAGAAAAGTCTGTCCCTTCAGCAAAAGTTCAAAAAGAGCTGATTAAGTTAAAATGAGAGTCAGTTCCACTAGATAATTTATTATGGAGTTTTGCACCACTTCCTAAGAGTGCTTTTTAAAAAGAGTATTTAATTCCACTTAAATTTTAAAATACACAACTTTCATGTGAAGTATTGGCAATCTTTTACAAGGAAATCCACAGAAAATTGTTTCTTATCATTACTGCATTCTTACCTTCATGAAAAATGAACACAGTTTTTGCTCCTGCCTAGATATATTTTCATTGCAAGCATTTTTAATTCAAAATTACAATTAACCCTGACGTGATTAATGCCAAAGCAGAACTTCAGCAGTACTAAAGGAGAGGGGTGTAAAACCTGGATGATTGGAATGAAGCCATTCTCCTGTCCTGTGCCTCAAAAATAGTAAAAGAAGAAAAGTGATGTGAATGGATGACTACTAGCTGCCTGACAAATAGCCAAGTGGTGAATAGCGTATGATGTACAGTTTACATCACAGGTTTTCAGAGTGCTGTAGGTTTTCAGCTCTGCTGGTTAGAAAGGATGGGAAATATAAGGAGGAACAATCTCCACTTCTGGAGCTCTCAAACATTCTTTGAGGATGGGATGGGGGGGAAGAGGAACAGGCCTATGCTAAGCCTGAGAGCTGAAAAAGAGAAAATCTGTGTGTTTATTGCTCTAGAACCTTATACAATATAGTAATCTGAACATCTCAACCAAAAGCATCCATTGATTGGTCTGAGACAAACAGAAATGCAACGTAGAAACCTTAAGGCTTAGGCAACAGCTGGATATTAGAAGTACAAGAACACAAAGCCACAGTGCTTTGCAATCATGTTCTTTTATTTTCCCCATGATGCTGCAGAGCTGTTTGGTCTTTTTCAGTGTTGGCTTAGAATTTTCTCAGCAGGCTGCAGCTGGCTCAATAACTGTGGTCACTTGGTCTCTGCATAGAGGCAATGTGGGCAGAGTAAACCAGGACATCTAAATATCTGGTCTTGAGGTAAAAGATCTTCTGTTTCAACTTTCAGCATGGGAATGATGAAAGAGATTTGACTTTATATGTTTATCTTCTATAATAGTTTCTTTTCTGGCAGAGCTTCTGGAAATCAAAGGTAGATAGATGGTTGTCAGCATTCCTGCTTCAGTTCCAACACACTCAGCCATATATCATAGCTTGAAAGCTATTATCAAGTACCTTGATAAAGTCAATTTGGTGACAATTTCTCAGTGATGGAAGAAAGGTCTCACTTTGTGTCTGGGGGCATGTGTGTATGCTTCTCACTCAAAATGTGAGAGGCAGAAGAGGTGATTGAGAGTGTTATGCATTTTAGAGAGGTTGTGGGGCTTTGGGAAATTTGTTCATGAGGAAAATGTTTTTGATATATGCAGGTTCTGAAAGAAAGGTACATGATGCACGTGTGGAAAGTATAACAGAGGTGGACAATTTTCGTTCACTTCCTGGATAGTTCATTTGTCAAGTAGATTTGTTCAACAAAAATTATTTGTTAATTTCAATTGAAATTGGCACCTAGATAAATAAATGTGCTGGGTTTGGCAGGGGTAGAGTTAATTTTCTTCACAGTGGCTGGTATAGAGCTGCGCTGTGGATTTGTGCTGAACACAGGGCTGCTAATATAGAAATGGTTTTGTTGTTACTGAGCAGGGCTTGCACAGAGCCAAGGCCTTTTCTGCTTATCATACTGCCACGCTGGTGAGGAAGTTGCGGGTACATGGGAGGTTGGGAGGAGACACAGCCAGGACAGGTGACCCCAACTGACCGAAGGGATGTTCCAGCCCTTATGGCATCATGCTCAGCATGTAAAGTGCGGGAAGAAGGAGAATGGTGGGAAAGGGAATTGGAATGATAGTGATGGTCTCACCAGGTCACTCTTACATGTGATGGGGCCCTGCTCTCCTGGGGATGGCTGAACACCTGCCTGCCCACGGGAAGCCATGAATTAATTCCTTGTTTTGCTTTACATCTGTGCATGGTTTTCCCTATTAACCTGCTTTTATACCAACCCACGAGTTTTCCAGCTTTTACCCTTCCAGTTCTCTCCCTGATTCTGCTGATGGGGAAGTGAGCAAGGGCCTGCATGGGCTTGGCTGATGGCTGGGGTTAAATCATGGCAATACATAAAAAGTTCTGTGTGAGACAGAAACTAGAAAAAACCCCGAACACTTGTCTTTCCTTTTTAAGGGCAATGTCTATAATTTTCATAAAAGACCAAACACAAAGTATTAATGTTGACAGAAATATTTTCAACTTAAAGACAGTTCTTTCAAATGTGCATTGATTTAAATTTTTTTTTAGAGGAAAAAACCCCAAACAATAAAATTTGAATCTCATCTATAAAAATTGTGGCGGTTACATGACAGATACAGGATATCTCATAATAAAAGTTTCTGATATGATCCCAGTATGAGACTAAGAATAATTTAATGCCTATTTCACAGTTTACATAAAAATGACATTGTCAATAATGCCTTAAAGCAGCACATAATAAAACACTATTTTTAAGCAGATCATGATTTGTTAAAAGTTGCAAGTATATCATCATAATTTGGAAATCTTTGGTTTACATAAACCATTGTTCACACTCTTAGATCAATTATTGATCTTCATGTTGAAAAACAGAGAAACAAAATAAAATGGGAAACTAACAAGAGAATATGAGATATCAATTTAGTTTAGGCATTTTACTTGCATGGAATAGAAAACCCTTTATGGTAAATTTGATTCAAATTGTTTGAATGCAATGCAAATAATGAAATTTTGTATATTTCTCTCTATTTATCAGAACATCTCAGTTTTCAATGCTCTTTAACAATTATTCTGCTGACTACCCACTGATAAACTTCATCAGTTCTGTAAAGTTTATTTAATTCAGTCTTGCTTGTGGTGATGATAAATAAAAAATCCCAAACAAATAAACAAATATGAAAGTTAAGCATCGTAAATATGTTTTCCTTTAGTATTGTTTTGCTGTCTTTACTTATTAGACAGCTGACTGGATTTATTTTTCTCAGTGGAAAATATTTTTCAAAACAATTCTGAGTTAGAGAGTACTTTCTGGAGATTACAGTATGATTTTTACAAACAGACAGAAAAAGTCTTAACAAAATGTATCTGGGCATCAAAATGATCAGAGATGATGAAAGAAAATTACACTGTTGTCAAAACACTATTCAGTATTTGACAGCATTCATTTTAATGGTAGAATAGAACAGCTTGTTTGACCAAAAGCTGCAGAAACTTTTTAGCTATTTGACACATTATTTTTTGCTACAAACCAGCTTTGAGTGAGCTGCCAATCATTTGTACCTTGTAAGAAAAAAGAAAATATCCCAGACAACAGTGAAAGTCAATGCTTCAAGTCTTTCAAACCAAACTCTTCAGAACACATTTATTTGGGAAACGTGGTAGCAAGTTTCTTTATGTGCATAAGTTGAATAAAAGAATTCTTAGCTTGCGTGTTGCGCTGATTTTGGCTGGGATAATACTAATTTTTTCCTGTAGTAACTAGTATGGGGCCATGTTTTAGATTTGTGCTGAAAACAGGTTTGATAGCACAGGGATGTTTTTGCTAACAATGAGCAGACCTTACACAGAGCCAAGGCCTTTTCTGTGTCTCGCCCTAGCCCATCAGTGAGGAAGCAGAGGGTGCACAAAGGAGGGAATAGAGCTGGGACAGCTGACCTCAACTGACCCAAGGGAAATTCCATACCATATGTAGAGCTGTGGGAAGTAGAAGGAAGGGGAGATGTTTGGAATGATGATGATTGTCTTCCCAAGTCACCATTATACAGGATGGAGCCTGGCTTTGCTGAAGATGGCTGAAGAGCTGCCTGATGATGGGAAGTGATTAGTGAACTCCTTGTTCTGCTTTGCCTGTGTGTGCAGCTTTTGCTTTCTCTGTTAAACTATCTTTATCTCAATGCATGAGTTTTCTCACTTTTACTATTCTGATTCTCTCCTCCATCCTGACATGGGTAGCAAGTGAACAGCCATGTGGAGCTTAGTTGCCATCTGGGGTTAAACCATGCCAGAGGTTCTGTAACCTAAGTGCTTAGTAGGAGATTGACTCTATGAGAAGGTCTACTTGATTTGACCTGTTAGGCCTGCCACGCTCTGCTGGGGAAAAGTCGGAGGATTATTCAATTCATAAATTCAGCCAGAAGAGAGTATCCTTAGCACGGATACCACATAACAGTACTGCAAACTTCTCTAGGAATCTAGGGAGTTTCCTCCACATCTTGATTTAGCAAAGTTTACTGCTACCATACCTCAGCTAGGTCAGTTATATCACAGTTAGGAAAATCCTAAAGAAATGCAGAAAGTACTCAACAAGTTTCTCCCTTTTTTATCTTTTTTTCTTCACACCTTTGTTATTCAGCACTAACTATTCGTAGTACAGTAATGTGCATGTGTGTCTGTTTAAGTAAATTTCCTTTGTTGCAAAAAGATGTCATGATAGTGCTTTCAGAGGACAAGGCAGCAGCAGATGAGAGGAACATAAGGTAATAATTAGAAAATTACAAGCAGCAGTGGTGATAAACAGTGGGCACAGCTGTCTAGTTACTGTCAAGCTTTTTGTGAGCAGCAAGACAAAGGTATGTTCTAACAAATTACTTGGTTATGAATATTTTAAATAAATGGAACAGAGGAAATGTCACTTGGAGGGAGTACTACTTTTGAAGGAAAGAAAAAAGAGCATGTATTTGTGCAAAGTAATCACTCAAGACAGTCATAAATTAACAAGCCCACTAGTTCAATAATAAAGAAATCTAGAGCAAGTATTTGTTATTGAAGTTTTTTTACTGAGAAAATAAGGAAGAAAGTGGTCTTTACCAGTCTGCTCACAGTCAGGATGCTCAGAGATGTATTTTTTCTGAATACACGAAGAATGTGTGGAGAAAGACATACAGAAGTGCTCTCAAAGGTGCTGGCAAGAATTTGAGTAGTATGTTAACACGGTAACCCAAAGAGTACATAAGATGATCAGCTCTCCTCTCCCCTCCCATCTCCTCTTTCTTGCTTGTTTTAAAAAATAAAAAACAACAAAAAACCCACAAATGATAAATGTTTGACAAGCAAAGCATCAAGGGGGTGTGTCTATTGTTTTTCTGAAGAGCATTAAGATGAGCAGCTAACATGTACACGTGGCTCCAAAGCCTGGGCTCCTGCCCATCCATACCTGTGGCTTCTGAGGACAGCAGATATTTCGTCAGGCTGTCCATAGACAGCGTAGGGTCTTCACACAATGCCCCTGGCAGAGCTGGATGAGGGCAGATCCAGCTGAACTTCCTGTCCGGGGCATTTCTAGAACTACAGTGTATCGTCTGCTGGGAAAGAGGAATGACTTTGGTAAAAGTCCCAGAATGCTGCACGGGGAAACAAAACTGGACAAACACTTATAACATCTAAAATACTCCAAGTGGCAGTATTTTGGGTAAATAAATGTGTTTGCAGAAACACAGACAGAACTTCCATTCCACTGGATATTTTAACTCTTAAAATTTGGCTTTTAGATAAAATTGCAAGAAAATCCACATTTTCCATTGAATAGGAATTCAGAAATACCGAACCCACTAATTTTGTATAATTTTATGTCACTTTGATAAAATTAATAATAATAAAATATATGACATTAAAAACATAATAAAATATATGACATTAAAACTGGAGCAATGCTTTTTAACTGAAAGCAGAATGAAATACCAGATACTTTCAAATAAATGATTTTTTAAAAACAATGTTGACACTGAAGTCAACTTTAAATGATAGAATATTTTTGCTTTAGTTAAACTAGTTTTCCCATTCGGAAATTTAGTCTAAAATTTTAAAAATTTTACACATTAATTTATTATTTTTGCATGCGAAGAACAAATTTCACCTGTTGGAGAATTTTTAATCAGTAAGTTAACTGAAAAAAAAAATCTTAAATATTTTTTTTTTTGTACTCATGTATCCTGAAAATCTCAATATTTATGCACATGCACTATTAGTGGCTGAGGAAAATGGGTTTTGAATAACTGTTCTATAGCAAGAAGGTTTATATTAGCCTAAATACTAAAAATTTTTAGAATAAATGAATATGAGATTTAATACTTTTGCACATATCCTCAGTATCAACTCTTATTTTACATATGTTGGTGTAACCCTTCTTTGTAGAGCTTTGGCTTGAAAGATAGATGACTTGAGTTTTATTGCTCTAAGTGAGAGCATTTTAATGAATATTAAGTTAGTAACTTTATTTACTTGTGATTTTTTTCACTCTCTTTTTTTTGAACTTGCATAGAGAATACAAAGCTGTCATGATTTTATGCCAGGGGTTAAAGTAGAAGATTAATTTTCCAGGTATGCCCTTTATAAATTTGCAATCAGGAATTTTTTTTTAATAGTTAATATTTCAGAGTTCTCACAGCACACTCAGCTTAGGAAGATTTAACATTCTTAGAAACTACAAATTTTGTAAAGTGCTTCATTTTATGGCTTTCTATGACTTTAATGCAACTCCATCTTTACAGCACTACTTATAGCATCAGAAATAGTAAGTGAATGTTATGGTCATGATTGAGATGTCTTTTTCAGCAACGTGTAAGGGAGGATACAGTTTAATACTTTTAACAGAACATAGCTGGAATCATGAAAGTGTGTGCTATCTTCAGTTATGAAATTGTAAAATGGGGCTAATAAATTCAAATTCTAATAATATGATTTGTGCCACCTTCTTCACTGGCAAAGTGGAAGTAGAACTCTTAAATGAACAGGAAGGAGACAGGGAAATCTTACACCAATTCGAACTCCTTTTGTGTGATTTCCGTGGTTCTGTGTGCTCCTGTTCATTATTGCACATCGCAAAAAATGCTACAGAACACTAGAATGGCTGACACACATTATTGTTAAATAGGGGCTGTGGGAAGTGTTAACTATTGCACAACAAAAGATTGTGACTTTTTTTGTAGTATGTTTTTTTTCCTCATTCCTGCTGTCCTTGTCATTAATTTTCTCTGAGAATTGTAATATTTCATGATTTTGCAGGAGTCAGTCTCCACAGAAGCAACCACAATAGACACAAAATTAGATCCCCTGGAATGATAATTGCACATTTGTGATTTGAGCATATTTAGCTTGATGGTGTTCAGAGCTGTATTCGACATGTTGATAAGACAGTCATAATTTATTTCAACTGTGAACCCAGAAATATTTGCAAATGGACATTCAAAACCTGCAATAAAAGTAACAGATGAGATCCAAGTGGGGTATTGTAAACAGAAGTGCTCTTGGACAAGAGAGAATATTTTTGGAACAAATGCAATAAATTCTCTGTGCTTATTTCTAAATCTCGGGATTTCTTCCCTCCCCAGGCAGAGGGAAGGGAAGAAAATATTACCTGAATGTTCCAAAAGCAACAGAGAGTTAATTCTTGGGATACAATTTACAAAAGATGAGAGAATACTTGGTATAGACTACAGAGGTCCCTGACTGTACACATTAGGTTTACAGTCACTGATAGCACCCACCAACAAGGCTACAAGGTCATGGCTTGCCCTGAAAAAATGATGAAAGCAACCTTATAGTGCAGACATTTTTAGCAGGAGAGATGGGGAAAGCAGGGAACTCCACAAATATATCTGGTTTGAGAAAGGAAATGCAATAATCTGGTGGCTTCAAAGGGCTGAAGAATTCATAGCAGAAAGGACAAGGAAAGCTGGAATTCTTGTTTTCAGACATTAAAACGTTTTAAAAAGGCATTGAATATCAGGATGAAGGGCATCATCCCAAAATACTGAAACTCCAAGTGCTAGACTCTGTGACAAATTCAAGTACTTAGAAATAAATTAGCTCAGAGAGTTATATCTTCTAATCTGGCTTTTGCTAAATGATCCTGCACATTGTTCCTTTTTCTGCAATTACAAATTGGTACCTTCCTCTTTATACTTACAAATCTACTCACTTTTAAGCATATGCTTTGCCAAATAAGACTGGACTCAGTAAAAGATCAAAGCTCAAAAAACAATTTTTCTAGTGAAACAATACCTAAGTTACCAGCTGGATGTCATACAAGATGCAACTTTATATTTTTAAAACTACTTCTCTCTTCCAGTCAAATTTATATTTATCAACGCATATACATAATGAATGTATTCTTTTTCTTTGTCAGTTTTTGAAGTGCCATTATTCCCTGCTGTCTACGTCAGGCACCCTCTGCCTTTGAGAATGACAGCTCTTGACACTGTACATTAGTTTCATTATTGACATAATGCTGAAGCAGCTTCTGAATAGAAAACTGCCAGGATAGTTATATTTTTTAATCTTCTGTGTTCTATTTTTCATATATATATGTATGAGAAAAAGCTAAAATAAACCGAAGATATAGCCACTTTAGCTAAGAAAATAAACACCTTTCATCAAGTTAAGACATGTCAAAGCCACAGCAAGTGCAGGGACTAAAACTCCAAGTGGCGATGTAAGACCTAACACGTACAAAGGCAAAAGAAAATGTTCCCAAAATAAAGCATTGTCTTAAAGCAACAATTCCAATTAAGCAGGAACTGAGTTCCTTTTGATGTGAGTTGAATGCCCTACCACACATTGTGTGCTTGATCCCTTGAAGTACTGAGCAGCCCCATCTCCTGTTGATTGGTGCTCAGTATCTTACACAATCTGGCATTTGGGGAAGGTTTTCAAAGACATCAATACCAGCTTGGTGCCGAACTGAAACTGACTTCCAAAGAAAAGGATTTGGGCTTCTGACTGACAGTTTGTGCCTTTGAAAACCTCTCTTCTGAGGTTAGCCAGGACTAAACACTAATATGCCTACAAAGGAAATTAATTCCTTTCCACTTCCTGTTAGTTCTTAAACTCCAGTTCTACTAAGAATAGTCCCTGCTGTAACCTAGAGGAATACAGACTTTTGGCAGTCAGCTTATGCAAAAATGCTTATTTTTCTTCTTGTTATTTACCATGCCATCTGGCATTATATTTAAGATGGAAGTGAAATTAAAACCAGCCTATTATTAAAAATGATCCCATCTTTGACCTTGAAATGCTCCATAGCTCCATGACCCCCTTACTTGAAGTCTGTTGTTGGATATCTGACATTTTAGAAACCTGAGTGTAGAATACCCAATATCACAACTGAGTTTATACATCATTTATTTTCATTTTAAAAGGATGATTCTAATTAAATTTCACATTTTAATTAAAATGTGAAATTAGAAAAAAGAGGGGAATTTTAAATTTAGATTTCTTTATCAGTTCATAGTAAGCTTTTCTATTCTTTTGAAAAGAGAAAACTTATCTTCTTTACCTGTAGAGATACATATGCTAGAATTAAATTGTAAAGTCCTTATTGCTTAATCACTGCAGAAAATAAAATTCAAATCTAGACAGCAGAGAACAGGAAGTGCCTGTGTGCACTTTTTAAGCGAAGTAGGCATAACTGCTATCTTTACATCCCATTTTTAAGAGAAAATTATTGCATCCATAATACCTGATGAAAACCACATATTGTGAAAGCCCATACAAAGTGCTTTTTCCTTGAAAACAGGTTACTCAGACAACATAAGATATGATCTCGTAGCCAGTATTTATTTTGCAAAACTATTCTTTCCCTGAGCATTTTCTCAAGGTCATGTTATAGCTTTTGTTTTTTCCTTCTTCTCGTTTCCTTGGTTATAAATGCAATTGTAATTTCTTCAGAAACACATTTTGGGAGAAAATAAGGATGCTATCTGGTGGCACAAGACTCTGTTTTAGGGTTTAAAGTATCACAGTCACAGAAACTGAGTCTATTGTTGTTTTAGCTGTGGCAACCATACGCAGGATTGTAATTGTGGGGCATATTTTTCCTGGGTGAAAGGTGGGCACTGGGTCTCTCTGTTCTTACAGATTTAAGTCAACCACATGATATGGATAAAGAAGGCCACTTGATTATCTATTGTACAAACAATTTGTAGGCCAAGTGGAATACATTTCTCTATGAAATTGTTGTGAAAGCCAAGCCTAATCCTTAGAAAGAGGTCTGTTCTAATCCATTCTTTGTGAAATCAAACCTAATACAGTCCTAGTGTAAATCCAACATCATGAGACAGAGATGATGGTGGGGATTAAAATAACTGTTTCTTCAATTTGGTGGAAAAGGAAAAAAAAAACCAAAGAAAAAACCACCCCAAACCAAAAACCCCTGTTGGGTCTGTCCTGGGCAGAGTACTTCATGTGTTTCTCATGGCTTATTCAATTAACCTAGGTGATATAATTAAAGCAATGAAGAATCCACCATTATAGTGACAATATCCTTTCTATGTGCTTTGAAGGAAGGAAAGTGTTCACTTCTTCCAATACCAAATTTATGATTAGGCCAAAATAGAATTAAAACTCATTTGGAAATACAGAAATAGTCTTACTTTATGTGACTGTTTTGGTCCAAATTTAGGGAAAATGTCCAAGCAGAATGTCTCCTACAAAAGAGATGCCACCCTGCCTTGTCAGGTTTGGGAAGAAAAAAAGAAAATTCTCCTCGGAGGNCCGGCACGGGGTGCGGGGACCCCCTGAAGATGGTGGAGCTCAATGGGTCTCTGATGCTCCTGGTATTTCTGGCGACAGGATTCTGTAAGTCAGCCAGCTGGTCTTCTTCCAGGATTATAGCAGGATGGCATTCCTCAAACTGCTGGCATGCCTTCCCTTCTCAGTAATAGTTCTCTCAGTAGTCCCTCCAGGGCTCTTCTCCTCTCTCTTATGTGTTACCTCCCCGAGGGTCAGCTGGTCTCTGACCCTCAGTGGAAACACCTGGTTCGACACAGCTGTAACTCATCAAGGTCAAGTCTGCCTTGTGTCCAGTATAGCTCTTCTTTCAAGCATAACTTAAGTTATGCACAGTTTAAAAGCATGGAAAAGCACAGGAATCCTGGCTAAGTAGGGGCTGAATGATGTGGGATATAACACAAATCACCCCATGACACTGTAGAAAGAACTTTTCCTGAAAAGACTGGACTTGAGAACCACTACCATTAAATCTGCATTTTCAATTTGTGTTCTGAAAATTCATGTTATAGAAAAAATTAGAAACAGAGTTGTTGTTTTTTTCTTCCAAATGTTATTCAGAGTCTGATATTTTCCAGTAAATTCCTGCAAAAGGAATACACAAACAGACCTTTGGGCCCATACTGATTCACAGAAGATGAGTGCTTTGTCATGGAACAAATTACAGTAATTTGTAACTTAACAAAATACTTTGCAGTAATTAGCAAGGGGAAATCCCTAGAAAATTATCACAGGACAGAGTTTATTGGATGACTGCCTTCAGAAACTAATTCAGGGATCCTTGTATTGACAGGAGGACAACTTTTTATAATGCATTATTGATAGATGTAAAAGCTGAGCTATGTTGAATTTTATTTCTAAGCATTTTCCCTATAAGTTAGTTTTAATGAAATACAATTTACAGTTTGTTCCCCACAGGACCATCTATTTTTAATTAGCACATGATTATAATTCAGTGTATATTACGATATTATTTATGGCATTTAAGCAGAATGAGAAGAAAATGAATAGGTCACAGTTATTTACTGGTGATGTTTGTTTTGAGTCTTTGTTGAACTTGCGAAGTAATGAAGCCTGAGAGAATGTATTGGCTGGATGTAGTTGCAATTTTAGCAGCCTCAAGGAAGTATATATTTGAAGAAAACACTTAAAACACTTAGGAATATCTTCCTCTTTACTTTTGTAACTGCAAGTTTTGCCTTTCAGACATGTTTTTAATAAAATTCCCATTTATAATTAGATTAAGGAATAATAGCCATTATAAACATCCTAATGACATGAGGTTTTTTTGTTATTGAGGGCTGCAAAAAAACCTCAGGTAGCTGTGACTATTAGTGTTGTACTGACTTCTTTATTTCTGCAGCATTCAGTTAATGATACATTAAAAGACTTTTCTGTCCTATTAACCCTTTAATGATTGTACTCACATTTCTCAATTTTAATACAAAGTCTAACTAGCTTTAGGAGGGTGATTGTGTCTCTGTGTTAGCTGGAGTGAGATCTGGTGCTCAAGGATGCAAAACAGACATATTTTGATGGAAGATATTACTGATGAGAAATTAAAAAGTACTTAAAAACAAAAAAAGGGGGAAAACCCCCTTTTGCTTCAATTTTCTTACTTAGAGGAAGAACTAATTGAACTAACTGAACTTCCTTCCTATTGCTTACGTATATTCTTTAAAACAAAACAAAAAAAACCTCAGACATGCATGCTAATTGATCCAACTTTTCATGTAATGCCATCTACATCTTCTTTCAGACAAAATGGAAAATGGCATCAGTGTTGCTGTAGAAATCACAATAGAAATGTTCAATTCATGATGTGATAGGTACCATTTCTTGTTTTCAGTAAACTATAGGAAAAAGCTTCCAATCTGAATAATCCGTTTTACTTTCCTACATAAATAAATGTCAAGGATGATAAAATTTTTCCATTTCAAGTAAAATTCAGACAGTAATTCAAAAATTAGATAAACCAGAGCATAAATATTTCAGATTTATACATATTTTCATTCCTAAAGATTGTTTTCAGGTAAATCTTAGTGACATTAATTAAAATAATTTCATGTCTAAAAAGACAACTGCAAGCCCGATCCTTTTAACTGGACACATTTTCTTCACCTGTATTAAAAAATCTGTGATTTATAGAACTCTGTTCACACCACTCTTAATTAACCAAGGTTTCACACATCAAAACAAAGTGCCTGTTAGATTTTTGAATAGAATTGCAGAAACATAGAATATCCTGAATTGGAAGGAACCCACAAGGATCATCAAGTCCAACTCCTGGCCCTGCACAGGACACCCCAAGAATCACACCATGTGCCTGAGAGTATTGTCAAACACCTCTTGAGCTCTGTCAGGCTTGGTGCTGTGACCACTTCCCTGAGGAGCCTGTTCTAGTGCCCAGCCATCCTCTGGGGAAGACCTTTTTCCTAATACCTAACCTAAACCTCTCCTGACACAGCTTCATGCTTTTCCTGCAGTCACTGGTCACCACAGAGAAGTCAGTGCCTGCCCTTGTGAGGAAGTTGTAGAGTGAGATGAGGCCTTCCCCTCAGTTTTCTCTTCTCTAGAGTTAAAAGAAATGGTGGTTTTGGGGTTTTTTTTGTGACATGCGTTTTTCGTCTAATTATAAGTGACATTAGTAAGTAACATATAGTAACAACAATAGCTCAAGAGAAATGTTGGGTAGTTTTTGTTTTTGCATGAGCTATTGAGGACATATGATTAATGAACATTGGTTTATTTTGACATGCTATTAATATAATGCTTGAGCAATAATGCCGTAGAGATGGAGCCATGGTAACATTTCAGGTGGTTCAGTGATTTCATAATTACTACTCATTATCATTGTCTCAGTTTTAAGTAATTTAATCTTTCTGGTTAAACCTTTTAAACTTGATTTTTTAAAAATTTATTTTGAACTTGTGTTTATTTTTAGTGAAGATAAATACAAAAAAATATGTGTTTCATTTTTTAATGAAGACCAGCATTGGTGTGATTGAGAATACATAATTAAAACAGATTTAGACTTCAGTGATCAAAAATGACTTAAGCATAAGTATTCTTGATTAAAAATTTTGACCTCTTAAGAAGAGTCTATTTTCATAACTTCAGTACATTTTTTAACAGTGTTAGGAAGAAGTTCATGAGCATCACAGCTAGGAAGATTTCAGTTCACATATTTGCTTTGGTAACATTCTTGATACTGGAAATACCATTAAAAGTTTGTATGGGATGAAGCAGTACCCTTGAGAAACCAACAGCACTTAGCAGAATATAGGCTTCTATACTTAGAATCTCCTGCCTTAAGAATATTCAAAGCTGGATATTTCACTGTCTGTACATCTTGACCCTGCCTGAGTTCAGTCCTTACATTGCATGTATCTGGCAGTAAATGGTTTAAAAAAATGAATATGTTCAAGTATTGCCCTTAATGATGTTTTTCAGATATTTTGTCTAGCTTAAATGGGATTGATACTGAGTGATACACTCTCAGCACTGCTTCTAAGTTAACATCGTGGAGGCTATAAAGACCTTTGGCTAAGATATAGCTACTTCTGCATATAATATGTTGTCAGTAAACTAGAGTATAACAAGAATTGTTAAAATTTTGATGAAATTTGAACTACTTTAATTTTTCTTTTCCTTTGTACCCCAGTAGAATGTAAAATCCTGATTTCTTTTTCTTTCTGTAGCATTTGCACACCAAATTTCCAGCATAGGATGAATTTATCAGATTTATCATCACAAGAAGACTGTAGCAGCTTTTTGGAATGTAGTTGCTGGTGGCAGCATAGAGATTCTTCAGCAGACTGTGCTTCTTCTGAGGAAGTTTTCAAGCCCCCAAATTAAGTTTTCCATTATGACTGATTATACTTTTCAAAGACAAGCCTTGAAGTTGTCAGAAATACACTCAAATCTTTATAATAAGGTTGGTCCCACTTGCACTTTTTAGTCTTTATCCTTGGGCTAGCGAAGCTTCAACAGACCTAACTTCTCATCAACGCTTTTCAGGATAGAAGAGTATTTGGCCTTTGTTAGACTTTATAGTGGATATTGTCAAGAACTGTCAGATTAGAGGAGGGTGATCTGAACTGCTCCCTGTCATCTGGAGCTGGCCTATGTTCTTGTTCTTCAGTTGTTATGAAGACCTCTTAGAAAGTGTCATAGCATTTGACATGTTAAAGCAATAATTCGATTAAGAAAGTAATAGGTTGTACACATCTTCTGATGAAACCCTTCTAAACCTAGCTGAACTTTACTTATTTTATATTAATATTACTTAAAGATGAAACTACTATTGTTTGTTTAAATATAAGATAGTGGAATCACACTAAATACCTTACAGTGTTTCAGCCTGTCATCTCGTTATGGCTCCAAACCAGCATGGGTTTCTTGTAAATCCAGTGTCCTATTGGCCACTCCTGTGTGGATTTCTCTGATATCTTGGAGTATGTCTACAATGCACTGCCTGAACTTGGGAAACGTAGGTGCAGCCTCATGTCTTGTTGTGTTCAGCTGGACATTTGTGAGACACTGAAATGTTAAAGGCCGATGACTCAAACAATTGGCCACTTGCAAAAGCAAGCAGGGATGAAGCAGGACCCTTGAGAAACCCACATTACTCAGCAGAATATAATTATCTATACTTGGCTTTACTCTCCCTACTCTCCCTTTTCTGTGGATCTTGCCTCATGTCTCCTATTGACTGTTAAAACCCCAGCTAAATTTTAGGAAATTCATAAAAAGCTTGCCTTTGCCCATTGTTCAAGGCACTCTAAAGCAAGCCTGTAACATATGCCGCATGTAAATATGTGGGTGTTACAGAAATTCAAAGGCATTGTTTTTAATTAAGAAATGAAATGCCAAGTAACTCAAAAGCTGCACTTTCAATAGGTTATTTTTAGTAGACCTACAACAAGGGCTTCATGAAAGTGTTTGGTAAGATCCTAAAAGGGCCTTGGACACTAACAAGTCATGACAGCTAGCAGGAGTCATAAGTAATTTATCAGTCACGGGTCATCTGGAGATGATAAGTCAGGTCCTGAAGAGGACAGCTCCAAGTATATCTTTTATGGAGTGTAAAAAAATCCTCAGTGTAGTGGAAGTAAAAAACAGTCCTGGAAGCTCTGAACAGAATGCTTCAGGAGATGCAATGGACATACATAAAAAATTTATTCTAATCTGAAAGGTAAGTACTGGTGATATCTTTTCAATGAGCAGAACCTTTTTAAATAGGAGTTTTTTCAGAGCTGAAAGGAGAATCTTGAAACGATCACAAGGTTCACAGAGTGCATCATATGCATATTCTAAAACATAGCTAACCCCTATCCTATTTATTGCAGTTAGAGAAAAATCAGAAAGGGAGGGCTAGGAGACCCGGG
>WEIT01040745.1:0-13073 GCA_013389985.1 Dryoscopus gambensis | reverse complement strand
GAGCGAACCTCATTTTTCACAACCTGATCAAACTGGAAAGGACCCTCACCGTCTACTCGGGTTCCTCAGGGGAAAACCCGGGACCCCGACCCCCTCCCCCTTCCTGGAGGACGCGTTTCCCCGGCTGTGTGCGGCAGCTGCTACGGAGAAGCCCGGCTGCCGCTGCTCAGCCCCGTTGTTTTCTGCCACTGTCCCAGGCTTTTTTGCTTAACTCTAACCCAACACCCCATGTCCACCTGACCCCCGCGGCTCCTGCTAAGGCTGTTCTGTTACATTTTGTTTGCCACCCCGGGGGATGTGCCTGCCTCTGCCATCCCAGCCGTGGCTCCGAGGTTCCTGCTGCAGCCCATTTCGCCATCCAGCCCACCCCCCATTACCACATGAGGGAGACCCGGCTGAACTCGCCCCACAGCGTCCCCTGCAGCCGCTAGGGAATCATTGCACCTGCCCTGCTCGTCCGGGAGCCAACGCTCCTGTCCTGGGATGACTGTATGATACTGTATTCCCTATCGTCTGCCCTATGCCAGACATGAGTTCTGTGCCTTTAAAGCTGGGTCCGAGAGAAAGAGGAAAAAAAAAGCCGAGTGAACTCTTCAGAGTGGTTTGTGCTCAAGGACACATGCACTTCCCTGCGTTCTCACTGCCGCTGCAGAGCAGAGGGAGTGCTTTTCTGCTTCTCTCAGCTCTCGGCTCCTTTTCTCAGGAGAGACAGAGAGTTAAAATTCTTTGCTTTTTGGTTAGCCTGCTAGCTGAGGCAAGAACCTTTCCTGGGACTTTGGTTTTTCTTCTTCTTCTCCTGGGACTGTTTGCTCCGGTCCAGAATACCATCACCGGGAGGCCCTACACCACAGCCTGGAGGGGCCTACACCAAACCCCAGCTCTGGAGAGAGAGAGAGCCACACCCACAGAAAGGACTTTGAATCTTCTCACGTATTCTCCACAGCAAGAGGTTTTATTATCTAACATTATTCATTCTTTTTTTGGTGCCTGCATGCACCCTGCTTGTTAAATAAATAGGTTTTTTTCACTTTCCTCTGAGGAATTTCTTTCCGAACCTGGTGGGGGAGGGGCTGCTGAAATCTGCCTTCTATTAGAGGATGTTCATCTCAGACGTTTTCCTCCAAATTTGTCTCAAACCAGGACAGCCCCTGACAGCTGTGACCATAACTACAAAAAAGGGGAAAGTGCTTGACAGCCGAGAGAAGGCTGTTACTGGGTTTCTGGTTTTGTTTGTTGTTGCTGCCACTGTTTTTGTTTTGTTTGCCTTGTTATACATATACATACTAGTAAAGGACTGTTCTTCCTTTTCCCATATCTTTGCCTGAAAGCCCCTTAATTTCGAAGTTATAATAATTTAGAGGGAAGGGGGTCACATTTTCCATTCCAAGGGAGGTTCCCACCTTCCTTGGCAGACACCTGTCTTTCAAACAAAGACAATAACATAGAGATGTTTTTGCTATTGCTGAGCAGAGCTTACACAGAACCAAGGCCTTTTCTGTTTTTCATACTGCCACATTGGCAAGGGGGCTGGGGGTGCAATGGAGGCTGGGAGGAGATACAGCCAGGACAGGTGACCCAAACTGACCAAAGGGATATTCCAAACCGTATGATATCATGCTCAGTATATAAAGTGGGAGGGAAGAAGGAAGAAAGAGGGGAAATTTGGAGTGATGGTGTTTGTCTTCCCAAGTCACTGTTATGCATGATGGATCCCTGATTTCCTGGAGATGGCTGGACACCTGCCTGACCATGGAAAGTAGTTAAAGAATTCCTTGCTTTGCTTTGCTTTGCTTTCGTGTATAGCTCTTGCTTTCCCTATGAAACTGTCTTTATCTCAACACATGAGTTTTCTAGCCTTTTCTTTTCCAGTTCTCTCCCCGATCTCGCTGGTGCGGGAGCTGCTTGGTACTTGATTGTTGGCTGGTGTTAAACCATGACACTTGCATACAGTGCAACTCCTCCACCTCACCTGCCCTGCCTATTGCTCCTGAACTGCCTGTAGTCTTCCATCCCAGCATTCCAATTGTGAGACTCATTTCACCAACTCTCACTAACATCAATGGCATCATAGCTCTGGGAACTGACCAATACTTCCTGTTCATCCTGTTTGTTTCTCATACTGCATGTGTTGGTGTAGAAGCATTTCAGATGTGCTCCTAAACCCTCAGTGCTCCCTGGAGCAGTGAAAATGCTCCTATTAGCATTGACAGCCTCAGCCAGTGCCATACAAACCCTTGGCTTACCTTCAGCTCTCCTTATGGCATCCCCTTCCCCCATTGATCCTAGTTAAAAGCCCTGTCAATCAGCCAAGCCAATTTACAATGTTAATCAGTTGTTATTGCAAAATATTTGGAAGGTGTTTTGCATTTTTAAACAAATGGGCTAAAAATCACTGAAACTTTTTCTTTGGAAGATTTTTAAACAGGCTATAAAATTCTGTTAACAAGCTTTTTATGTATACAGATATTGGACTTTTTATAGGTGATACACTTGCACTGATTTCAGCAACAAAATCATATGATGGAAACATTTCCAAGTATCTGTTTTCAAAATGCTCTCTTCACAGCATAGGTTTCTTTCAAAAAGCAGTTACTTTCTCACTCCTTGTTAAATTTCACCTTGAAGGAAAGATTATGTGTTTATTTTTTGGAAAGTATCTGCTAGGTTGCATACTACTGACAGCCACTTGTCGTGACAGAAAAGGTCAGCAAATTTAGAACACTTGTCTATCTCCAAAAGAAAAATGTGTGACATCTTTAGATTTGCCAACTCTCTTAAACACTTTGCCACAAGATAGCCATCAAACCTTTGTGTGGTACAATACATTTTCATGGTCACTAACTGTCGTGGTTTAAACCCAAATGGAAATTAAGCACCATGCAGCCACTTGTTCAAGCCCCCTCTCTCCCCCACCAAGCTGATGGAATGGGGACAAGAATCAAATTAAACTTGTAGGTTGAGATAAGAACAGTTTAATAATTGAAAACAAAGCAAAGTACGATAATAATAGTAAATAATAATTATGACAATGAAAAGGGAAAGGAAAAAAAACCCAAACAAGTGATGCACAACACAGTTGTTCACCACACACTGATGCCAGACATCTCTTCCTGAACTCAGATTGGCCCCCCTTCTGGGTAACTTCCCCAGTTTTTATACTGGGCATGATGTTCTATGGTGTGGAATATCCCTTTGGCCAGTTCAGGTCACCTGTCCAAGCTATGCTGCCTCCCAGTTTGTTTGTTTTGTGTACCTCCTCACTGGCAGAGTATAAGACACAAAAAGAAAACATCTTTGACTTAGGATAAACATGACTAAACAAAACCCCAAAACATCAGTGTGTTATCAACATTATTCTCATTCTGAATCCAAAACATTGCACTGAACCAGTTACTGAGAAGAAATTAACTCTATCTCATACCCAATCAGGACACTATCCATCTCATTACAAANTGTGAGAAAGCTTTTCTTCTCACACACGCTGCTGGGAACAGCTAAGGAGTTTTGTAAACTCAAGATGCCTATCGTACAGCTGCACATGTTTATGTTATTGGCTGGAAAATATTTTGGAATAGGCAGTGTAGTAATCAACCAACCACCTTGAGAGGTGGAGGGCTACTGAGCCAATGGTCACTCACTGTTTCTGCGGACCTGGTTATAAAAGGCCGGGGTTTTTTCCTCAAAAAATCTCTCTCTCCTTCCTCGCCTTCCTTCGTGTTGCTTATTTCGCTGTCCCCGGTACAACAGCGACAGTACCCATACTCCAAAATCCATTTTTTATTTCAGTCACAACAGCCACTCCATTACTGGTTACATTGACATAGGTTTTTCATAAAACATTGTTTTTATTAAAGAAGAGCTACCGCCACCAGAGATATAAGGGGGAGGGCTGCTGCCATTTTCCTTTTGTCTCCCTACACATGGTCACCAGTGAAGAGTGCCATCCTAGAGGGGGTACTCTGTCATTTTGAGTTTCTCTTTGTTCCTGGGGAGTCCGTGAGATTTCAGCAACTTTGTAATTAGTGACTATTACTGTTTTGGGGTTTTTTGTCTGTTGCTGTTTCACTTGTTAGTAAACTGCTATTTTTTTTCACTTATATCTACTTGTATTTGTTTCTCCTTATCATTGGAAAGGGATTGGTAAAACTAAAGGAGAGGTAACTAATTTTTTTGAGTGTCCCCCCTTGAATTGTCTTAAACCAAGACAGGAAGGCTCACAGTTAGCTGCTGAGTGTAAAGCAGTTCTGATGAAAAGGGAAAGTAATCTTTTGCTTCAGTCAGCTCTGCTAGAGGCAGAGGAGCAAAATGAATGTCTTAAAAAGGAGCTAGAAACAAAAAATTGTGAACTACGAGACATCCATTTAAGATGCCCCAGTCCAGTGGGGGTTAATAAATCCCTGTACCTCTCTGGCGAATTACAAGAGCTTAAGCAAAATTATCTGAAGGACAAAGTAATACATATGCATCTCCTTATTAAAACTGAAACCACTAATGATGGCCAGAGGGGAGCTCAGCAAACTACCACAAGGACTATCCTGTACATGGGGGAAGCCCTGGCTTAACTTCAGGAAAAATATGGCCATAGGGCCAATGAATCAGAGACTGAATATGTGTGGAGGGTCTCCCTAACTGGAGGAGATCAGAGTCTGTTGAGTGAGGCTGAAGCAAGAGGTTACTGGGGACCAGGGTTCTTCCTGACCACAAATGATAACTGATCACTGTGGTCCCTGACCCAGAGGGCAGCCTACTGGGCAGGAGGATTGGACCCTATAGAAAGGGGAGACCCCTACACAATAAAAACCCCCACGATTGACCACTAAGTAGAAAGTATACAAAAGACTGCGTGTCTCCAGTTAATGCACACACAATTATTGGACCCACAGTGATATTCCCCTATGGAACTTGAGGCAGATCCACAGAGATTTCTTGTCTTGATCCGAGGCCTGCCTGATGCACTAAAAGTCCATGCTAAACAACTACAAGAGCACATAATGGCAATCCTTAGGCCCAGAAGAAGGGGCTCATCACCAGGAATAACCTGGTTGGAGGTAGCCCAAGAATTAGTAACTACTGGTTGGAAATTGGGGGTCTCTGGTACAGGTGGTCCTAACCCAAAGGCAGGCATCAGGAGGCTAGGGGACATCGAAAAACCTCCCTCACCAGGTAATCACTGACAAAATGTGTCACCAAGTATGTGAACGAGATACATTTTGTGGGTGGAGGGTGTTGCAAAAGGAATTCCTCGAGAAGTAATGGACAAATTATCCATCACTAATTTGGAAGGATTGATCAAAGGACCTAAGTCTCCTCCTAGGGGCAACCCCCCTCAGAAGTCCAACAGTGTTCCCCTCAGCTCCTCCAGAAACTGGACTAACTAGTTTAACCGGTTCCAAGTCAGGAATCTGGACTAGCTGCTCTCAGTGAGTGAGCTGGGGAGCAGCCGGTGGGTTTACATGAGAAGGCTTATGGAAAACAGCCAGGGTGATATGGTAATCACTTTTCCCCTGGGCCCTTTTAAGTCTTTGGCCACTTTTTTGGTACATACCAGAGCACAAATGTCAGCACTTCAAACTGAACTTCCTGCTCATTGTGGCATTAAATCAGACAAGAAAGAGATATGCTAACTGATGCTTTTGGTAAATTCCAACCCAGTGCTGTAAGAGACCGTCCGAAAATCCCTCATTCTGCCTCCCAATTGTCGCAGTGGGAAACCCCGAAAAGACCCTAAAAGGACCTTGAGAGACTGAAAATCCTGGCCTGGCTAAGGTGGAATTTCTAGCAGGTACTGGTCGCAGGCGTACCCGATGAGACGCATTCCTGAGAACAATGACTGCAGGCCATGGGAGACTGCTCACGCTTCCCTCGCTGCCAAAAGCTGTGGGGGCTGCGCTAGAGCGAAACCTGCCTTGGCCCACCCTGACTTGCTCTGGCCAATGTCTATTCTCTGCATACTCAGTCGTTCTCCTGCTTCCCAGGAGAACGGGGCTCACAATGAGATTTTCCACGCCTTTTACCAGTAAAGTGCATTGTCTTGATTAACTATAAAAGAGGCCTTTTCAACCGCTACCACCGAGATCTCCCCTTCGGACAAAGACGCATCTGTTGGCTGGACCATGAGAATCACATCTCGTCTGAAGGTGGCGTATTCCCCTTCCCCTCTTTTTTTCTCTATCCTTTGTTTCCTATATCTGTCCCCTCTCTATCACATTGAGTTGTTGGCATCTAAATAAAGGTGCATTGTTTTGATTAAACTGAATTTTCCCCCTGTGTTTCTTTTGCACTCTGAGATCAGTAAAAGAACCTCTCACAACCCCCACTCATGTGAGCGGATCGTGACAAGGGCACAGCTCAGGTAAAATGCTGGTTACCAGGGATGAGACAGCCACAGAAACTGTCATAATTGTGGAGCTGTTGCCGGCTAAAATCCTGGGATTGGATCTATTAAAGGGATGTGCCTGGAGAGATGCCAGAGGGAGGGAATGGGTGTTTGGTCTCTCATCTTCCTCTGTCCATCTGTTGCAGACTGCTCCAAGTCTGTCTTCTTCCAAAATAACAAATGTGAAACCCTACCCCCTCCCTTTAGGAGCACATGAAGGAATTGCTCTAGTAATTGCAGAATTGCAGGCCATACACTCACCATATAATTTTTCTGTATGGCCTGTCCATAAACCTAATGGGAAGTGGTGTCTGACACTGGATTTCCAATGCCTCAGTGCTAACACTGGCCCATTAACAGCTGCTGTATGTAACATAGCAGAATTGATTGCCACAATTCAGCAACAGGCCCATGCAATCCTTGCAAATTATGTTTTTTATGGTTCCCTTGCAGGAGGCAGACAGGGATTGTTTTGCTTTTACCTGTGAGGGTAATCAGCATACCTTTACTCGTCTCCCTCAAGGATAGCAACACTCCCCTACTTTGGCCCGTCATGCAGTCGCGCAGGAGTTGGCCCAGATTGCCCCTGAAGAAGGGACTAAGGTATATCAATACATTGATGATATACTGATTGGCGACTCTGATGTCACCACAGTGGGCCACACTCAGACAAATATTATCATCCACTTTGAGAGTCTAGGACTTCAAATTCCCACAGAAAAGGTACAACTTCCTTCCTCCAAGGGTAATTTCCTAGGTATATGGTGGAAAGGAGGAGCAGTGTGTATTCCCTCTGAAACCCTGACCACCCTAGAGCGAGTAAAGATGCCGGGGAATAAAAAAGAGCTCCAGCATGCTTTAGGCTTATTGCTTTTTTTGAGAAAACATGTTTCAGACTTCTCCATTATTGCTGCTCCAATGGCATTATGCCAGACAAGACAAGGAGTTGAATAAATGGATAGTTACTCCTTTTCAAAACTGGTCCAAGTATGACTGAGTTTTATAGGTATTCCATGAGAAGATGATGTGGCCATGCGAAGATGAAGTAGCAAAAGGACTGGAGAGTTACACTGTTCTGCACTGTGTTGATTGTTTGCATGTGTTCTGTCTTGGTAATTTTGTGATGTGTATATTTGTATATATTTTGTCTCAGTAGTTTTGGAATATGTATATAAGTTTACTGCAAGCATTGTTTTTAGCTGTTTGTGTCTCCTCTCTGGTTGCCACAGAAGGTGGAAAAGATAACTGCCCCCATAATTGCTTGTATTATCATTTTATTAATAATCAATTTGTTTGTGTTTTCATAACAAGGGACTTGTTGGGAGACCAAACATTAGCCAAATCATTTTATATATTCCTTTTATGGAATGGAAGGGAAGAAAGAAGCTGCCTGGGAAAATACAAGTAAATTTGAAAGGGAATTAATTTCATTTGTGACCCCACCAGAAGTAAAGCCACAGTTCCTGTTTTTGTGTCAAGATTAAATCACAACGGAGCTATACTCTATCCCCTGGAGAATATAGAGTATGGACTCAACATAAAGATGTGTTTACATAAGGACCTTTTGCATGAGAACTTTGTATGCTAAAAGTTTTTCATGGTTTATAGAACTACTCAGAGTAGCAGGAGCATTAACTAAAATTCTTCCAATTATGTGTGGATGGTATTGAGAGAGAATCCTATTAACACAGCTGCAAAGGTAATCAACTGTATTACTGGACCAGAAGATCCCCTTGAGATTTGAGTGACTGATGTGTTCATGTGTATCTGTTGGGGATACCCCTCTAGGAGATTTAAAAATCAAAACACACTGTGTAATTCTATGACTAATTTCAAGACATATTGGGCCCACATCCAACAGACACAGTATTGCAGAATTGCTTACACCCATTACCCATTAAAGAACACTCTGATCCTTGGGACTCATGGTGTGGGGGGCTGTGGCTAATGAGAACTGAGTTTGTGTCAGTATTAAATCGTGATTTCTGTGTTTGTAAATATTGAGGTATGTGATTTCAACTATTAAAATCCTATTATATCCCCTCAATTGTTACAATCTAATAGTGCCCTGTGGTTATTGGCCTGATGCTTACTGTTTTGCTTTTTGTTCTGGTAATCCCATTATATTGAACAATGATTTGTGCTGTCTTCCTTCTTCCTCTTTCTTCTCTTTTCTCCTTCTGTTCACTATATCAAAAAACACAACCCTTAAAGAAGATTTGGAGTGAGCAGCAGCAGTAGAGAAATTACTGAATGTTTAAGCCACGAGATTGTGTGAGAGGATGAAATGGTTAATGGCTTAAACATTGCTAAAAACATCAGACATTTGCCCACTGTAGCAAACTGCAAAGAAAAAGCTGCTCATCTGTGACCACCAAAGCCCACCCCTCC
Source organism: Dryoscopus gambensis (assembly GCA_013389985.1). Classification (NCBI taxonomy): domain Eukaryota; kingdom Metazoa; phylum Chordata; class Aves; order Passeriformes; family Malaconotidae; genus Dryoscopus; species Dryoscopus gambensis. The sequence continues at coordinate 4,306 of WEIT01040745.1, read as the reverse complement.
CCTTTCACTCTAATCTGCCCCAAGGGATCTATTAATAAGAACCTGGGTTACCCCTTGCCTTCTAGGATGGGTCATAACAGATGGAAAACCCATCTCTGCCCTAGCAGCATGGGTATGTCAGTTGAGAGGAAGAACAACCCCCACAGGAAATTCTTCAAGCATAAATGCTGCTCCAGTTTCCAATGGGCAAGTCCTCAGACAGAATAGGAGGCCTGATGTTACTTCCAGTCCTCTTGAAGGGATCTCTAGTTCATGTTTACAAGAAGTGAACAATGAGTACTATGACCAGGACTGGAGGGGCCCTGCCTCAAGTCAGGTGGGGGAAAGGGACAATTGGGTCTATTGGACTGTGTGGATCCCATGGCCTGGCACATCAGACCCACAGGAATATAAAGCTTTAGTTGATACTGGGACACAATGTACCTTGATGCCATCAAGATATGTAGGGGCAGAATCCATCTCTTTCTAGGGTGACAGGGGATCCCAGCAGCTGACTGTACTGGAAGCTGAAGTGACCCTGACTGGGAATGAATGGCAAAAACACCCCATTGTGACTGGCTCAGAGGTCCTGTGTATCCTTGCCATAGATTACCTCAGGAGAGGATATTTCAAGGACTCAAAATGGCATCATTGGGCTTTTGGGATATCTCCTGTGGAGAGAGAGGGAATTAGACAACTGAATACCTTGCCTGGTCTCTCAGAGGACCCTTCTGCTATGGTACTGTTGAGGGTCGAAGAACAACAGGTACCAATTGCTACCACAACAGTGCACTGTCGACAGCACTGCACAAACCAGGGCTCTGTGACCCCCATCCATGATATGATTTGTGAAACGGAGACCCAGGGAGTGGTCACCAAGACTTGCTCACCCTTTAATAGTCCCATATGGCCAGTGCGTAAGTCCAATGAAGAGTGGAGACTGACAGTGGACTATCATGGCCTGAATGAAGTTACAACACCATTGAGTGCTGCTGTGCCGGACATGCTGGAACTGTGACATGACGACTGATGCATGAACTCAGATCGGCAGGGATACTGAGACTTTTATTGCAAGAAACAAGCTGGTTTTATACACTTCTTCAAGGCACAGTATTTCCTTATATGGTATTTTTCACTAAGCGACCTATCACATATTGTCACGTCAGCAACATACTTTAATGTCTTTATATGGGGGTGAGTACGAGCTGCCCATTTGTCCAGCAGGCTCCAGCAGGCTCCTCTCCATAGACCATCTGCTGTGTGGCATTTCTTCCCCCCAAGGACAGGCGAAGACAAGCTTCTCTGTGCTGCCATGGCATTCTGCATGTGCGTCCCACAGCCTGTAGCTCAATTCTATCTTATCTCCCTCTACAGTTCCCCCTTTTTTGTTTTTAAACTGTACTACCATAACTTTTTTCAATGCTTGATCAACCATACAAACAAAAATCACGAAACAAAACACTCCCAACATTAGAACATTTGACCCACCACCTGAACCAAACAAGCTACATTCATCTTGTTCCTTCAGTTTCCCCATGAGCTGATGATGAAGCCAGAATAACCAAGGCTGGTTGGACCACTCTTGCAGGTACCCATCGTGGACTGGAATCTGTAGAAACACAAGCATATCCTTGCCCCCAGGTTATCAACGGAAAGGGTCCTTCCCATTTTCCACTTCCAAGATGCTTGAGCTTTTTCTAAGTGAACCTGTGATCCACTAAAATGCCGTTGGACAGGGGTTAGGTCATTCTGAACACAATTCAAAAAATTAAGAACATATAAGGCTTTTTGCAGTCTTTCATGGGGGGTATATCCCATCCCTGCACTCCCCCTTTTTTGTTTTAATAACATGGACTTGACAGTGCTATGGGCCTGTTCAACAATCGCTTGACCCGTAGGGGAATGTGGAATACCCATGACATGGTGTACCCCCCCACAAATGAAAAAAATCAGCTCTCCGTTTGGGTGTATAGGCTGGCCCACTATCAGTCTTTACCTTGGAGAGAGGTACTCCAAGGGCTGCAAAAGCAGACAAAAAAATGACGCTGGACGTCTTTTGCATGTTCACCTGTATGGGTGGAGGCAAAAATATATGTGGAAAAAGTATCAACTGTAACATGAACGTATTTCAACCTACCAAATTCAGGAAAATGTGTAACATCAGTTTGCCGGATTTCTAGACCTTGAAATCCCTGGGGATTGACTCTGAGGGCAGGCAAGGGTGCGACCTGTTGACAGTCAGCACAGACTTGCACAATTTGCCATGCTTGCTTGTGTGTAAGCTGGAATTGTTTTCAAAGAGCTGCTGCACTCTGGTGAAAAAACCCACGTGACAGACGTGCCTGAGAAAAAACATCTGGCAAAACAACGGCCCCAGCTAACTGGTCTGCACGGGCATTGCCTTCAGAGATGGGGCCAGGAAGACTAGTATGGGAATGTACATGTAGGATATAATACCTTTTTGTATGCAATTGCACTGCAAAACACAAACGTAATAATAAAGAAAAAAGCAGTGGGTTAGTTACTTCTTTGATATAAGCTAATTCTGTTCTTGTCACTATACCTGCAACATAAGCGGAGTCAGTAACAATGTTAATCTCATCCAGAAATTTTTCAAAAGCCCTAACCACAGTGATGCCTTAGGTTTTAACTTTTATATTTTTCAAATCCTGTACTGCCTAGTGTGTAACTCTGAAGTTTCTTGTAGCCTGTTAACTTCTGTTCCCTCATGCTGGTTAGACATAAAAAACCTCTCTAGGTTTCCACAACAAGGACACCAGGCCCCAAAATGTGTAAACTAAAAAGCCTCTGAAGGGGGGCAAACTTGGGGTAATTACACCATGAACTGAAGTTTTAATTGGAGGATCAACCCTGATATGCAATTGAACCAAACTTATAAAAGTGTGAAGAACTCATGACTCGGGGTCCATCTTGTGTGGAGGCCGGTGGGCCTGTTGACCGAGGGACTGTGAGGGTCCCCTGGAGGGAACAGCCCTAGGAGGCACTCAAGTTATGGTGACAGAAAAGGCCTCTACCAGGATGCGTTGTTCCATTATGTTAATGTGCCCCAGTTCTGCTTCCCCGGTTGGCCCGTTGGCCTCCCCGTCCCTTTCTACCTTATCTAGAAGGTTCTCCTATTTCCCTGTTCCCCCCCATTGGTTCTTGCTCCCTCACCACTCCCTCAGAGTTTCCCCATTTGCTCCCACATCCTAGGCCTGCCTATGCACTGCCCCCATACCCTCAGATTATTGGTCCCTGATGCTCTCTCTCCGTCCTTACCGACCCTGTATACAAACCTGGACCCTTCTGCTTTCACCTTCTTCTTTGTCCTCTCTTCGTTCTCCCCTCATTTCCCTGGATCTACTCCACGCGTGTGGCCAGAATAAACTTCTCCCATGGACTCTTTGCCATCAACTTATTGAAGAAGCTATCTGGTTCGTGTGTGTGTGTGTGTATGAGCCTTCCGAGTGCCTCCTAGCTGGAGATGCTTTTGGAAGGTGACAGCTTACCACTACCAGACCACCGCCGTAACAATCTTGGGTGTAGCCTTTTGACTCCCCAGGGTGTACCTTTGAAGGCCCTTCAAATAAATACCTACCTTTATTCCCTTATTCTTTTCTAGTCTCTGTTTTTAGGTGGCCATCCCAGGCATCAACAGCTGCTAGTTCCACCAATTGTGAAGAACCATGAACTACTTCTATATCTTGTAACCACTGCCCGTTATTTTGCTACACTATTACAGGCCACCCAGTCTTTCCAGAGCCATCTGTAAACACCGTATGGGCACTGGCAATTGGAATTGGGGAACAATAAGATTTTTCAATAAAATTCAACTGTGACAGGCTCCTCAACAAAGTATGAGAAGGCAAATGAATGTTTAATTGACCAGAAAACCCTTGCAGGGCAACTTGAAAAGCCAGTGAGTGTTGCTGCAGCCAATCTAAATAATCTTGGGTCATGGGTAAGTAGATAACAGAGGGATCAGCACCATCAAGTTGCAGAAGGCACTGTCGACCTGTCTATATTGACAGTGAAATCAGTTCTATGCCGGAAACAATGTTTTTTCCAAACTGATGCGGAAAAAAATCCATTCTAAAATAACAAGGGGATCACAAGGTGGTATGGTAAAAAAGCAATCCCTGAGATCAATGATGAGGGCCCAAGATTGTGGCAACATTGCAGGAGACGGGAGCCCTGGCTGTAGGGTTCCCATAGGCATAAGAACATCATTGATTTTCCTAAGATCGTGCAGCAGTCGCCATTTTCCACTCATTTTCTGAATAACAAAAACAGGAGAGTTCCATGGACTAGTTGTAGGAATGATATG
>WEIT01040744.1:29285-51361 GCA_013389985.1 Dryoscopus gambensis | reverse complement strand
TTGTAAACTAGGTATGCAAAATTATGTGTGATGTTTTCTGTGGCAACAAGATAGAAGTTAGATGGGAAGACTGTCCATTACCCAACTTTTTAAGAAGACACAAACTGTGGGTTGTATTTTCAGCTTAGTTTTCTGGGAGCTGGATTCAGAGGGTTACTTTTTCATGCATTACCTCAAAATTTATGAGAATTTTGTTTTCATTTATTTTTATTACTAAACAAAATGAGCTATGCATAAATGAAGAAACCAATTTGTGTGGAAAATTTCCAAATAAAATTAGATTTTCATTAAATAAACCAAATGCTCAGGATTTTTTACTGGTGCTCCATCAGAGCATCAGCTTGGGTGGAAGGACCACACATCAGCTGCCGTATGAACAGGTTCACATTTAACAACCTGAAGTTCTTCACACTTCCATAATGAATTATTGGTTTAACCTGTTGTAGTTCTTCTGCAATGATGGCTGGCATTGGACACTTGACAGGAAGATGTGATTTAAAATATTCAAAATACTTAAATAATATAGCAAAGAATTGTGGCAAGGCCTGTACAGTTAGATTAGTCTCCTTGAGTGCAGTGATGCTACCTACATGGGTAGAGTTAAGTACTCTGCAAAGGTTAAGGATATACAAATTAAAGTGAAATTCTATATCCACTAAAATTCAAGGAAATTTTGTTATGGACTGAAATAAAGTGAGTTTTTCCCTTAGACCAGACAGAAAAATAATTTAAGAGTATTACAGGAGAAAAAGCACTATGATTCGGGGTCTTTAGAGAGAAAAAAGTTTTAAAAATTGAGCAAATTTCAGTCCTGAGACACAGTGAAGTGAGCAGAGCTCCATGAGCAACAGTAAATGCCTCAAAGAGCTGCTATTGAAGCGACTGAAAAGATACTGGTACTGTCTTTATTTTGTTCCAGTCAGTACCAGTTCACGATTCCCAGCTTTGCAGTTGTGCACTTGGAAAACAGCAGCCACAGAACCAGTAGGTGCCTAAGAGTTCAGGTAAAGCCCTTCCTTGGACTTGCAAAACAAGAAGCAAAAAACAGTGGCTGTATTGGCTTGCTTGCTGGATGCTCTTACCCTGCATGTGCTCTTCCTGGATCCTAATTCAATTGTGGTCCACTGATCACTGGCTCTTAAAAATTTTGTTTATTTGTACTATAAGGAAAAAAAATGTTATGTCTCATTTTGTATCACCTCCCTGACAAATCAGTTGGTTACCTCCCAATTCTGATGTTGGGAGTAAAACAGAATAATGATTCTCCAACTGGGGTTCCCAGTGGTTTACAGGAAGTTAGGGTTCCTTTTGTAGAGTCTAAAATGCAGGGATGGACAATTATCTGAATTAGTGAATCATGTAACTAAACCTAGAACCTGCTGATCTGTCTAACTTAGCTTTTCAGAGCATATGCATGTTACTTGTGGGACACTGATGTATTTGTTATCAGGTCCAATAATACAAATATTTGTACCAAAACACTAAGCACTGGTGGATCAAAAGACCTATTTATGGCCAGTAGGTTAGATTTTGAAGAAACTTTGCATATTAACAAACAATTGCATAACTAAATATTTAGGACTTGGCTTGACCTTGACCTTGACCTTGACCTTGTATTTTTCTATAAACTAAGTAAGTCCTTCAAGTTGTGCTGCCTGATTGCCAAAATATTTAAAGCAGTATCTGCATGTAGGGAACGGGGAATCTCCTGAGTTCCCTAAAGACCCTGAAGGGTGGTCAGTCTCAAGAACATGGCTAGCTTTGTTGTGTGACATTGCCCCTCTAGTGCCCCAGTATTATAGAGACACCATTAACTGAGTTCGCTGGAGCATGGAGCAATGCCTAATTTTCTTGTAAGGAAATTATGATAAATTACTTTAACAAGACAGAAAGATTCAGAAACTTGGGGAGAAAATTAGAGTATGGGCTAGACTCTGTGCAAACTCAGGTACTATGGTGTGGAAAACAGTGGGAAAACATTTAATTCTGACTCAGAGTGACTGGGGAGTGCTAGTTCTGCCAGCTGGGATAAAGAATTGGCATGTGCTCCCTGGAGAGAGAGAGATGGACAACAGACAGGGAAGAAGGTCTTAGACAGACATTATCAAACTTTAGAAGAAAAGTTAAAATACAGATCAAAGGATTTGTTGTTGATAACTACCAACCAAATTACATCCAAAGCAGGTAGCACGTATGTGTACTTTGCTCCAACCAACATGAGACCTCTCCTAAATACTTTGACAGATTTTATGAATGTCATTCTGATTTATATATGTGTGTGTCCGTGTGTGTATTTACACACACACACACACACATACACACATAAATATATATATATATTTATATATACTTGCAATGCTGCCATGCTTGGATTGTGTAAGAGACATGAGTGTAAATGCAGCTCCTAAACCCTCACTCCTGAAGCAGCATTTACTCTCACTAGTGACTGCACAGAAGATGTGTTAATTGCTGTTCCAAGCAATGGTTCAAGTGACAAGCCTTTCAATTCAAGTCGATTAACTAAATGCAGTATGTTTAATTTAAATTCATGAGAATTTGTTTAATTAAAAATGCACACTACAGTTTTTCTATTATGGGCCATGCATTCAATTATTCTCAGCAATTTAGTGAGAACCTGCAACATTACCTTAGTCAACACTTCATGTGTTTAAGTCACCTTAAGTTTGGCAATAAAACAGAGTTTAAGGTTAAATATAATTTGTCTGGGATGCAAGACAAGAGGATCAATTGTTGCTAGTTCACCAATTCTGGAAAAACAGGAGTAGAAGATAGCAGTTCGATTTAAATCAATTCTGTCAGCTTATTTTCAAATGTCTGTATTTTGATGATTTTTTTTCACCACAATGTAAGTAAATAAATTCAATCAAAGAAAATTCATTCTAGATTGAGTACTAAGCCACCTAGGTTCACACTGCCAATGATGCTGAAAGTGTTGATGATCTGGGCACACTATATTAAAATAAGAACTGTGATTGTATTAGAAAACAAGTATCCCTTAAATTTCTGCCTCCAGACCTGGGCCAAGCAGGGTTCTTGAAAGTAATCATAAAACAGACAGAGTTTGGCTCAGACAGGAAGATAAATATTTGTGTTTGGGGTATATATAAAGGGAAAAAAGTCAGTCAATATACCCAACTATATCTAGGGAAAAAGTTAAATTGCCACAGCTCAGGGAACCCTTAATCCTGGGTAATAGGCTACAACATTTCCTTTAGAGTGTTTCAGGACATGTACCAAGAAAATGTGAAGTTGTGGAAGTGATGGGTATGGAATTAAGTGCAATTTTTTGGCTGGCTTCGTAGGCTTAAAACCAAAAACCCCTAAAACTTTCCCTTTAACCAAAATGACTTATAAATTCCTCTCTACGGAAAGAGATGGTCAGAATCTGATTGCCTCAAAATTCTCCTTTTATCAGTTTTTTTCAAAGCATTGCACTATGGTGTCTCTCACAAACTGTATAATCATTTACTTTTCCTCTTTCTGCCTGCAGGGCATATCTGAAAAAGATTGTGACTCTGTTCATCAACAACACATCTCCCATTCATTTGGAAGAGACTAAGCTTCAGTCCATTATCTTTCATCTAATAAATAATTCTCTCTTTTTCCTGGTATTTCTCATAACAGTAGCCAAGGAACAGGCAGTAAAAGATTTAAAGTTAGAAGAAAAAGTTAAAAGATCCCTTTTAAATTGGTGAACAGAGCTTCTTTCTTAAGGATATGTATGTGTGTGTATGTGTTCACAGAACACTTTGTATTTTACCACTTTGCTGAAGTCTGGGATTCAGCGATTCCAGCACGTCATAAAAAAGAAATTGTGCATTTAAAAAGTATTGATAAAATTTAAAAGAGTTCCCAATTACAGACTCCTTCCTAGATTTAGCAGATTCATTCAGTTATGCTGTATTTTACACTGATAAATGAAAATCCAGCTCTTTCCTGGAGAGGTAGTTACCCCACCTGGTACGTGCCAGATGTTCCATGTAGAATGTCAGACAAGCTTTTCTTGCATGGGCATTGTCATCCCAACTTTCCCAACTTTATTTGGGTTCAGTGGAGTTTTGATCTGAGACAAAAAGGCTGTGCTCACTCTTTTGTTCTTAGGTTATAACACAGCCATAAACATACAGTGTCTGCTTCCTTCAATCTACTGCCTTGTTTTTAATTACACGATTTTTTTTTTTTTTTTAAATCCAGGGAAATTGTGGTTAGTTAGTCTTAAAACGAGAAATTCCCCCTCTTGAACATCTGCAACTGAAGTGTTTAAAACCATGTGTGGATGGAGGACTGGGCAGCTGCGTGTTACACTCCAGAGTGTACTCACCTCTGCAGATGGCAATGGTGGCTTGCTGTTAGGAAGTTAGTAATGCATTTTAAGTGGCTTTTAGTGGAAGCTTTCTTGGTTTGCATCTGCCACTATTAAAAAAGAGCTTTGTTCATGACTGTCCTCTCAGTGTTGCCTTTTTAACCCACAAGTGTGCTTTACCATTGTGTAGGGTTGTTCTAGAAGCAAAGCTGAGCTCTGATGAGTGCTCACAGTTTATTGAATACCACTATAATAAAACTTACACAGCTGAGGGGAAATTCCACCTTAAAAAAAAANAAAAGCAAATTAAAAAAAAAAAAAAAAAAAAAAAAAAAAAAAAAAACCTTTATAAGGAAGTTTAAGGCAGAAATGCAAAGGAACAGACTCAGAACTATGGAACAATATTTGACAAGTAGTAGGAAAGATTCAAGTTAAATGATCTATGTTAGTGATGTTAGATTTCCTCCTTTGGCCCCACTCAATCATTCATACAAAACATGTCTGACTAATGTTCTGTCCTTACAAACACTCTATGATCACATTACAGAGTTCGCATCATTTGCAAAAATGTGTACTTAGAGAACTGTCTCCAGCAGCGATAGTGATGAGTTCCAGAATTTTAAAGTTACTCTGTTATTTTTATGAACAACTAATATGAAACAGATCTGAAAACTAAGCCCTTCAAAAAAAAAAAAAAATAGAACTTAAAAAATATTAGAATTTCTCCCAAATGAAAAACATACTTCCCTTCAAACTACTAAATCTCAAAAACATATCTTCAAATTTATTTCCAACTTTTCTTGGGGAAATCCATCTTGGGTCAGAGACTGCACATGAGAATCAAGAACAAGGGTAATGTAGTCAACATCAGGCTTGTCATGAAAAATAATTACTAATCTCCTTCAAGACGATGACTGCAGAATTTTCAGTGCAGCTGTGGACTCCATGAAGCTGTGCTCTCCTTCTGCTTTTGTAAATGCCTGGCTTTAATCATAATTGATATTTTAAAAACAAAGGCAGAACCATAGAGATGCAAGCTGGTAGTTAAGAGTGGAAGTTCTTTATTGAGGATTTTCCTGGGTTCTCTAAAGGCTCTTTCTTGATTCCTGTGCTACCACTGAAGGGACACAGGCAGCACTCAGGGACCTGAAGCAGCAGAGAGCTGCCAGAGGCAATGGGCATGGCTGTCACCAACCTCTCCTTGAAGGATTGTGCAGAGCAGGACAAGCTCCTCTGCCACAAGGCCAGTGGGGGTGTGTTGGGTTTGCATGGCCAGGTTTTGGTAGTGGGGGCTACCAAAAGGTAGGTGGCTTCCCTGAGAAGATGCTGGAAGCTTCCCCCACGTCTGGCAGAGCCACTGCCAGCTGGCTCCAGGATGGATCCATCGCTGGTTAAGGCCAAACCCATCAGAAATGGTGGTAATACTTCTGTGATAACATATTTAAGAATAAGAAAAATAAAAGTTACTGTGCAGATGTAATTGCAGCCAGAGAAGAGAGGGGTGAGAGCACGTGAGAGGAACAGCTCTGCAGACCCCCAGGGCAGTGGAGAAGGAAGGGCAGGAGCTGCTCCAGGCGCCGGAGCCGAGATTCCCCCACAGCCCGTGGTGAAGGCCGTGGTGAAGCCCCTGTGCCCCTGCAGCCCCTGGAGGAGCCCAGCCTGGAGCAGGGGAATGCCTGAGAGAGGGCTGTCAACCTGTGGGAAAACTGTGCCAGAGCAGGCTCCTGGCGGGCAGCTGCAGAGCCATTGAGAGAGGATTCCATCCTGGAGCACGTTTCCTGGCAGCACTTGTGACCCCGTGAGGGACCTTCACTGGAGCAGGCTGTGCCTGAAGGACTGTGCCTTATGGAAGTGTATGACCCATGTTGCAGAGAAGTGTTGCCTGTGGGAGGGACCGCAGTTTGGCATCTCACCAATGTATATACACATCTGCAGGGAGGGTGCAAGGAGGACAGAGCAAGGCTCTTTCCAGTGGTGCCCAGTGACAGCATCATGGAGAATGGGCACAGACAGAAACACAGGAGATTCCTCCTGAGCAATTCAGTACAGATGGATAGGAATGTACATGTCTCCTTTTTCTTGGCCTAGAATAAATTAAGTGCTCATCTGCATTTGGTCATGTTTTATCTAAGGCCAAAAAGACATATTTTAAAGGAAATTTCTTGCTCCTGGGGAGAAAAAAAAAAGGAAATTTGAAAGGCAAGGAAGGTAAGGAAAGAGAGAAGGAAGGAAAAAATCAACCAAGCAGCAAAGTGCAATATTTAATTATAGGTTATGGAGGTCTTCAGTAGGTTACTCTTCCTGAATCTATCCAGACTATCATCTGACACAAGGTTAACCACTGTGTGTGAAAGACTTAGTTGATCAGCCTAGTTCATAATTGATATTCTCTCACGCAGTGCTTGCACTTGGGGATAACTGGCATTCTCATTTCCTGACTCAGTAACAAGGTGGTGGACTAAAAATCATTGCAGATAAATTGAGAAAGTCCCTTCAGTCAGTGCTGTGACATTGTCAGCTATATGAAGGGACATATAACCCTGTGCCTTTTGCTTTTGCATCATCTTTTAATATGTGTCCTGACTGTCTTGTTGCCCTTTCCTTTTACTCCACTATGTATCATGAAAATTGTATTATCACAATAAAGGGATTGCTTTCAAACTTTAATTTAAACAGAGAATACATACTGTTGTATGTTTTCTTTTCATTTTGTGGCTAATATTTCTTTTTACATAAGGGCTTTCCATAGCTTTTCAGATTCTGCTGCTTGATCCAGTAGTAAAGTCATAACTCTGAATTTGCCTATCATAGTATGTTGCCCTGTAAATTGCTAATGGTGAAGCTCAGAATTTGTACTCCCACACAACAGCAATTTAAAGATAGATTGTATAAATTAAAATCTCATTTTGTGTATTTAACAACCATGTTAAACATCTTCAGGATGACCAAGAGAAATAGCATGTAAAGTCATAGATTTATAAAGAACGTTGAAACTTCAAACCTATAGCAATATAAAAAATTACCATTTAATTACTTTAGATCCCAAGTTAAAAGTAAGTTGCAGTCTGTGTATTCTCTAAGTTCAGCTTGAAAGTAATAACGGTATAGTTACATTTTTGTGAGGGACAAGTTCTTTCTAGGATTGCTCAGGAGTTCTGGGTCATATTTTTAAAAGTTGCAAAATTGCATTTTAAAAAACCAACCAAATAAACAAACAGCAAAATGTCAATTTTTATTTGCAGTATTGCACATCTAAGAAAATATAGTGGTGAAAAAAAGAAACAGTAAAGGATATCGTAATACTTTTATTTTTTAAGCAAATTAACTGAACTCAGCTTTTCCATCTGATTTTTCTCCTTACAGGTAGTAACCATGTTAAATAACACATCACAGGAGCATATTTTTAGCAAAACACATCAAAGCTCATACTGACCAAATACAGTCTGATTTATCACAGATGCATTCCTCACATTCCTCATTTAATCTTCATTTAAGTATATGGCTGTGAGAAAAGCACTGGGTGATTTGACCTACAGTACTTTTCATTATAGTGACACCCACAACGCAGCTTGATTCAGCATCAGCTGAACTCACTGGGGCTTTTAATGAAGCTTTTAGCAGAAAGGCCTCCAGCAAAACAACTCGAGGTGTCTGCCCTCCAGCTGCCTGAGAATGGCAGGTGCTCAGCTGCAAATTCACGCTGTTCACATATTTGCTTAGCTCAGATCCACACTATGTACAATGGAAGTCCTGGAACCTGAAAGGCGGAGTGGTATCTCTGTGCCCAACTAATGAAGGGCTCATTATGCTTACCTCAGAGTGGTTTGAAGGATTTTACTGGAAGAGTAACTATACCTTGAATTTGAAGGTAACAGTGGTGGCTCGCAATACTTCACAGTATTTATGAGCCAAGTGACTGCCCCATCCTGAAATGGTCACCTTGCTGCACTGCTGCAGATCTGGCTCATTGAATTCCAATCTGTTTTGCTATTTATTTCGTTTTGAAAAGACCTGAAGGCTTCAGTGTCTACCACAGCAGTTCACCTCTTGCCTGGAGTGAACTTCTGGCTTTCTCTACTCCTTAGGTTTGGTGGTCTGTATTTCCACCTCCAAGTTATAATTTACAAGTCCAAGTCTCAACAAGGTCTGGCTTTCTACAAGTTTTGATTTCTTCAGAAAGTTTCCCTTGCCTTCATGTTTCTAGTCCATAGAATGATGACCAAGGTGTGCTTGTACTCACAAGGACGTTGTGTGTCTGTTCATGACAGAATGGTCATGCCCTGCAAACTGTTTTACTTCTTATCTGGGTGGCACCTTCAGTCCATCAGGGCACAGTGTGAGGCACCTCTAATTAAACATTTATCTTGCCAGCCTGGCAGGGAGAGGGGATGTGTTTGCTGGTAGCAGATGACTCCTTCGTATCTATGAAATTGTGGCAACTTCTCTCACTATTTTTGTATCTTATCACATAAGTGCAAAATAATTCAAGCTGGAAAAGACCTCAGGAGATCTGTAGTCCATCCTTCTGCTCAAAGAAGTGTCAGCATCTGAGGTCAGACAGGTTTGCAAAGGGTTTTTTCCAGTCAGGGCTTGAAACTCAGCAAGACAGACCCTACCTAGTCTCTGCATAAATTCTGCCACCGATTGATTGTCCTCATAGGAAATTTTTTTCTTTAATCCAATCTGAACCACACATTTCAGCTCGTGTTCATTGTCTTTGATCCTCTTCCCATACACCACTAAGTGTATGGGAACTTCTTATTTGATTGTTTACTCAGCCCTAAGACATCATTATACATCTTACAATGGGCAAAGGAAAACAGTGAGTGTCGGAGTCATAATTCCAGTGTGGCAGCAGCAGGAGAACTCACACTTCTATCAGCTGAAAAATGAAAAAATATTTTGTCAAGCAATATTACAGCATGCCATAAATTTTATCACTCAGTTTATCCTAACTCAGGTTATCTGAAAGCTATGTGATTTGTAGGCATTTTTAGTCAACTTGAGGACTTTCAGTTATTTGTGTTGTTCTAAGACTGGAGTTCAACAACAAAACTACCGCACTACAAAAGAGTCAGACTCTGGTTTTAATGTCGGAAGGGAGAACTGATCTTTCTGGACCTTGTCTAGATGAAAAATAAAAACTCAAATTGTGCTAAATGAACAATAACAGATAGCTTTGGTCACCTCTAAAATGGAGGAATAGAAAGACAATTTTCAGAGTTGTTTATACAGACTGAATATGTTTTTGGAAAAGCTCAGTGTTGTTACTCCAGACAATAAGTAGCTACAAATGGGATGTACATTATGAAGTTACCTACCTAGGCTTTTACAATTCAGTAGGAACACTAGGAATAATTTATTTACATACTCCTGAAAAAAAATGTCCTTAACTTCCTACTTTGCCTAACCATGCTGAAGTGTGTCTGAGCAGGAGAGCTGAGTCTTGGTTCTCTCTGCATATCCAATTCTGAGATGTGGGCCAAAGCAGCAAGCCTTAGCCAGGTCATGTCCTTGGTAAGGAGCCCAGGAAAACACTCACACCTCACCAGCAGTGCTGTGGCAACAGAAGGGCTTCACACATTCAGCTGTCCTGTTGCAAAAGTTCTTTCAGGGATACAAGTTGTTCTCCTTAGGAACCTGATTTAGGGTATGCTGGCAAAAATGCTGTCTGTGCTAACATCAGGTACCCTACTTTCTACAGAGATCACTCTACCTACAACTGCCTGATGGATGGAAAAAGTAATCTCCAATGGAATCACAGGATCATACAATTATTAAGGTCGGAAAAGCTCCCTAAGATCATCAAGTCCAACCATTAACTTACTATGCAATTCACCCCAGTCAGCAACCAAACATTAATGAAACTAGATTTGTGATTGGGAAAATGGTGGGGTTATATCAATTTGTACTAAGAAGCATCTTCATTATTTTTGCAAATTTTAAATCTTCTAGCTATAAAATATTTTTAAAGAAAATTATGACTAAATGGTCTAGCCCAGTCTATTTGTCAGTCTGTTCCCTGGAATCTTCAATGATTTATAACCCCTGTGATTCCCATTTTGAAGTGAGCCTTCTAGAAATTTTCAGTTTATTCATCTCCTTTTGAAGTAAACAAGCAACACTGAGGTCAAGCATACACCTCAGTAAGAAAAGTTTAAGATACCTGTGCTTCTGTTGTATTTTTGCTCACAAAAATCTGTAAGCCGACATCTGCCTGTCTTTGAAATGGAGAAAAATTATGTTCTATGGATGAAAAATTTGGGACTGAGAAAAAATATGGTAATTTAATATTTGTTTCAACTTGTTCTTTTAGGAAAATGTTTTCTCCACGTCTCACAGCTCACAGGTTTGTGTACGTTAACCATACACTAAAGTATACGGCTTAGCTGTATCTGGTAGTCTGATATAAAAACTATGCGAAAGGGATACGGGAAAAAGGACTCATAAGCATTCCATAATACCGTCTGAAATGCCACTTGGCTCCTTGCTTTATTACCTCCGAGCACAATTCTGTTGCAATACTTTTCAATTAAGCGTATTTTGGTAACTTCAGAAGAAAATAAAACCAATTTTTTTATGGGAAACATGCCATGTGAGCATTGTTCTTGGCTTCCTTTACAACGGAAAAGGGGTTATAATGGGCCCCATGCCACCAGGCATGGAGCAGGAGAGGGTGTGAGCCATGGAGGGACTGCAGCAGAGGCGTATCCCAGGCACCACCGTGGCAGGGGCAGCTGGAAAGTGAGAGCTGTCATGATGTGCTGCTGCTTTGAGGACACTTGCCCTTCCTCTTGGCAGCCCTCAAATGGAAACTGTGAAAGCTGTGCAGACGGAAAGCTGTGGCATAAAAGGAACGGTGGTGGGGTGACTGAGGTGACCAGAGCGCTGCAGTGGAAGGCTGCAAACCCTTCAGAGGGGACAGGCAAGGAAGAGAGGCAGTGAGGGAACCCTCTGCGTGAGGGAGTGTTTTGACTGCCAAGAGCTTTATGATGGTAATGATTAGGGTTGAACTCTTAGGGGAAAGGCCAACAAGGCAGATGCCCTGGGAGTCTGTTATAGACCACCCAAGCAGGGTGAAGAGGCAGATGAATACTCCACAAGCAGCTGAAGAGTACCTGTTGGTGGTGGCCCTTGTTCTCTTGGGGAACAAGAGAGTCCCCATAATCCAGGAGGAAACAGTCAGTGACCTGCTGGTCCACTTCAACGTGCCTAGTAGTACTGAGGGAGCTGGTGGAGGTGCTCTCCGAGCCACTTTCCATAATTCTCCAGCACTCCTGGCTAACCAGAGAGGTCCCAGGGGACTGGAAGGGAGCACTCTCCCTGGAAGTATTCAAGAACACATACTGATGTGATAATTAGAGATATGATTTAACAGTGGACTTTGAGTGCTGGGTTAATGGTTGAACCCAATGATCTTCAGGGTCTTTTCCAACCTTAATCACAGAATCGCAGAACCATTAAGGTTGGAAAAGACCTCTAGGGTCATCATGTCCAACCTTTGACCTAACACCACTATACCCAGTAAAGGAAGTGAGAGGTGGTTTTGACTTTGTATTATGCAATATAGTGAAAAAGAGAAAGTTTTTTCCCTTGAATCTTTGTAGCAGTGAGAAAAATCTCATGGTTTCTCCCTGAGCCTGCCCCAGCAATTCCCTGGCAACCCTGCTTCAGTGAGAAATGTTGCAAAAACTAGAAAGAATTTTCTGGGCCCCTCTAAGAGTGGAAAACTTCCACCTGTTAAGTTAACGTTCAGCATGAACTTCAAATGTTAAAGTTGAAGCACTGTAAGACATAAAGTTATGCTTTATACCAAACAAAAACTGAAACACTGCAAACATTTAGTGCCCTTCGCTGCATTCAGGAGCAGTTTTGAGGCTATTTCAAAACTCAGTTTTTCACCTTCATAGTGAATAGAAGAGTCTAGTCCTTAACCAGCACATCACTTCCTATTTATTACTCTTCTGTTAACACAGAGTTGTTTTCTCATGCTGCAATTTCACTCTGACATTGCCACTATATTGTGAAGAAAGTATGAATCTCCTGCCACCTCATTTTCAGCTACAAAACCATATTTGTTCATCACTATGGCAACGGCTGCCCCAGCCCAGCCTAATAGGGTGCTTGTCTAGACAGCATTAAACATATCTGTGCTTATGTGTGTCTGGTTTTAGCAGCCAGGTGTGCAGAAGGTGGGGTGAAAGGAAGAGAGGCAAGAGAAAAGAAGTGAGTAAAAGAGTAAAAGCATGTCCGAAGTCACCACACTCTACAGCAGAATTTTTAGTTCTGGAGGCCTGTCCTGGGACACAGTGTTAAAGAGTGTTCCTTGCTCAGGACAGATACATTTATGGATGTGTGTGAAAGAACTGCCAACTGATTTCTGATTGAGCTGAGTAAGGGGCCACCACCACCTGCAGGCTACTCCAGAGCAGAGGCATTTCTCAGGGGCAGAAAGCCATTTCACAGTTCCTAGGGAGAAGAGTGATGTGTCTGAGACTGATCCAGATCAGCAGGTCTTAGCAAGGACCTGAGGCATGCCTTAGCTGTGATTCAGATCTGGTGGTTGGATCTTGGAGGAAACAGAATAAAGCACCCCAGCACTTTCCACCTCCCTGTCATGAGAGACCCCTTGGAAAGGGACAGTTATCCCAGAGAGAGTGGGGCAACTGGGCCTGTGTACACCAAGAGAGCCACAAGACTTCATCTGTGCAATAAAAGGAATGCATATTTTTCAGCATTTTTCATTCACACTGATAATCTGTATTTCACAGTGGAAGAGCATCTAAGCAGGCATCATTCCCCCTTTCCTGTGCATGATACAAGCAAGTATTCCCTTAGCCATTTCAAATTAAGGTTGAGATGTTCTTCTGGAAGACAGACATCAACCTTCCGGCTGGCACTAAGTGACAGAGAAATACAGACCTGTTCAGAATCAATTCAAGGACAAGGTCTGATGGCGTAGAGGCTCCTAGCAGGTGTTGGGAAAAGCCAGAGATGAGTTTTACAGCTGCTTGTGGTGCCAGCACCCTGCTTCTGTGTTGTGGGGCTGATTTGTTGCCAGAGCTGCTCAGAAAGGGAACATCTCTCACTGAAGAGAAGACAGTTAAGATTGTTGGAGAAATACATATTCAGCACATTCTCAGTGCCATCTTGTCAAGACAGAGAGTTACTGAATCCGTGAGAAAATACTCTCCCTGTGAGAACACTACAGGTAGCTCCCACTGCTGAGTCTGTATTTTGTCTGTAGAGGACCAGGGGATGCAATTTGCACTTTCTGAAACACATTGAGTAGGTCAAGAGCGCAGACTGAAAGGGACAGTTTTTAACAAGAACAGTTTCAGGTGATCATATGTCCACTGCTCATTTTACAGCCATCCCAAACTCATGCTCACAGATTATATGCTGTTCACATGTTGCATCCCAGTATCCCACCCCAACATCAGCAGAGTTACATTATACCTTTCCATGTTCTTGGCTCAGCATGATTCACACTGGAGCATCTGATCATTCCCAAAAGGGATATTCTTGTAGCTTATTCATTCATCCCATAAATAGGAGGAAATGGTAAGCAAAACACCTGCATATTGTATTTTATAGTTGAAAACTGTACCTGCAGTCTCGACTGTAGTCTGGCAAACAATGTCTTAATTTTCAAGAAGGACAAGAAGGAGGACCCCGGAAAACACAAGCCTGTCAGTCTCACTTCAGTGCCTTGCAAAGTTAGGGAGAATATTATTCTGGGACCTGAAGGACAACACAGTCACTGCCAGCACAGCCTCATGAGAGGAAATTCCTGCTTATCTAACCTTGTTTTTTTAATAGCAAAGTAACCCACCTAGCTGATCAAGAGAAGACGGTTGATGTCATCTTTCTGGATTTCAGTATAGGTTTTGACCCTGTCTCTCACAGGATCCTTGTGGACAAAATATCCAGCACACAGCCGAATATTTACTTTATATCAATCTTTCCTACCCAGAAGATCCTCATTATTTTGATTCCCCATCAGCACTATTCCAGCCTGGGTGTCAGTCAGGCTTGGACTTCGACCATCTGTTTATGGTACTGTACTAATAATAGTAATTGTTTGGTCTTAGGAACATCTCTTATATACTTACTGCTCTTCCAAAGTCTTAGAAGTGTCCACATGATATAAGTCACTCTCATGTAGTCAAATTAATTACTTGTAGCTGTTTGAAAATGCTTGAATTGTCTAAAACCCAGTGTTATTTGGATTTGCAATTAAGCCCAAGACAAGCTTAATGAGAGAAGTTTCATATATGAGGGTACTGTTGCTAGGCTCCTGCTTAAACTCCTTGAGTTTCCTTTGTTTAAATGCTCTTGGGAGAACAAAATATCTTCCTGAGACATCAAGTGCCTAAGCTAAAGCATTACTTGTAAAAGCTTAAAATTCTCCATCAGGAGGCCAGACTGCTGATGAATCCCAATAATTGATATAATGTAGAAGAGATTGTGTAAGAGTGAGAATTTAATCTCAGTGTTAGTATTGCCCCTAGGAAAATTACCATCTGTGTTCAATAAAGGATGCAACTCACTGCTTGAATATGATTTTTGTGTTTAATGTTTAGCATCAGTTCCATTTCTGAGGCAAACTGAACTATACAGGATACTCTTTTGCAGAAAGTACAGATGAAGAGGCACAATTCAAATACCGGAAGAAGGATGTCTGTTATACAGAGAGATGCTCCAGAAAGTTTATTGTTTTTCTAAACAGAAATGATGTCCAGATGTCCAAAGTCTACGGTCAGCTACTTGTCTCATGAGGCTGCCAGACATGCAGGAGAGGTGCCCATGGCTGATGGTGCCTGAGCTCTGATCCTGATGTTATTCTGCACTCAAACTGCTGGATCCAAACTGGATTGAAGCATTCGCTTCAGAATTTTAGGAGCACATAATTTTCAACTGGACTGATAAAGGAGTGTTAGAGAGTATTTGTGTTTAACATCCATTAATAAATATGGTTTTGTTTCATATGACATGAAATGTGAATTTTAATAACTGCTGTTCTCCATGAGTGATAACAGCCACCACTACTATACATTTGATTGCACAGTAAGGTGGCAGCAATTGCAATCACTGCACTCTACCAAGGACGTAATGTTTGCTGAAAAGATGCAAAAAGACAAATATTTTGCATATTTTAAAAGGAAACAAAAGACCTTATTAAAAATTTCTTACTATAAATCAGGGAAATCAAACACATTGCAAAGGTCTACAGCAAAGCAGTAGAACTTTTATTTTTCTTCAGTTCCTTGTCATAATTCCCAAAAAAGTCAATGCCCTCAAAGCTTTACAAAATTAAAAGAAAACCCACCAAAATGAACAACCACTCTGCTTTAACACTCCTGTTTATAAAAAGGTGATAACTTCTACTTCTGCAGAATCATTTTTATTTCATGTTCCTTGCCTGAGTGGACAAAGTTTTGTAATATTTGCAAAGAGTTTTCAAGCTAACATCTTTTTGGCAGTACATTTTTCTGGTATGCTGTTGTACATCTGCTGTTATTATTCTTCCTGATGCACTTACTGCTGCTTTCATCTTGCCAGACCCTTTCTAGAAAGAATCACTTAAACAGCTGTTAGGCTAAGCGACTTAATGGAAGGAAGAAAGGAGTGCTGGATGCCTTGAAAATTTCTCCGGTGTACCGCTTTATCAAGTAAATATTGATAAAATTGTCTTGGTAAAAGTCACAGGTGCTTTTTTTATTAGCATACTAGGAGTTTATTTCAGTGGGACAAGGATTTGGCCCACCTGTATATTTTTACTGACAACCTTGAGCATAAACACAAAGTATTTAAAGTTTTTGGAGACTGATTTATTATTTTCTCAACTTTTTACAGTTGATCATCTATGCCTGTGTTGTGCTTAGCTTGACAAAACAATTCTCACTTGTAAACTCTGTTGTGCAAACTGTACAAACACAACATGTCCTGCTTTTACCAGCTGAAGTGGCACAGCCATGCTTGGTATGGGTGCCACTGGATTGTAACTAACAAGTAACAGAAATAGTATCTGCTTCTGCCCTGTGGTGGAGACCTCCAAAACATCCACAGAGCAAATCTTGGGGTCAGATTCTGGTTCCTGATACAGCCTGAAAAATCCTGGGAAAGAGAGGAAGTGCTGTGCAAGTGCAGTTGAAAGCAGAAACCAGTTTTGCTCATTACTTAGCTGCAGCTGTCCCTGTAGCATGTTTGGATTTTTATCTTGCACATACGAACACAGGGGCTGCAGCTGCCTGTAACCCAGTCCGAGGCTGTGACAAACGCAGTTCCAGGCTGTGCTGCAATGCCATAGATGTCACATGCTGGACTTGGAAAGTGTGGCATTCTCACCTGCGAGCCAAATTCTGATTCAGCCCTAATTGTATTAAATAAAATACATGAAATACATACATAAGAAAATCGCTACCTAAAGGCCAACAGCCACAAAAGACACCTGCAGCCTTCAGCCCCCAGGGACACCATGGTCTGTGGGAAAGCCAAAATAGGCCTTCCCATCATGTTATCTCCTTGTGCCCCCACTGCAATATTCCCTGGAGAAGAATGAGCTGAAGTTTAAATATTCCTCCATTGAACCCATAGGCTGAGCAACCCTTCTGGTGTGTTGCTTGCCAGAGTAAACTGAGGACTCAGGGTAGAATCTGGCTTTTATACTTCTATTTTAGTTTCAGCAGCAACATTAATAAAGCATGGCAGCTTGTCCTCATTCCAATTCAGTGGCAGCCTTGTTATACAATGTACTTTGATGTACAGTAATCTCTATCTGTTATCAGATTGGGAGACAAAATCACACTGCAACACAGAATCTGATAATTTATCTCACTCTGACTTAGGAGCATGAAGGTTGCATCTAAAATGTGGAATTTGGTCATTACATAATGGACTTTTTACAGGATTTTTTTTTAATTGCTATTTGAAATCTGTTGTGACAGATCTTTTGTGTTTGTATGGATTTGTCTCTTTAATATTAGTAATAGTTTGGCCTTTCAGCACAGTATTTATGGAACGAAGGGGGAATTGGCAAAGGGAAGAAACACTGAACCATGAGTAAAACATTAAAAAAGAGTAAAAATCTGACTGGCTTTCAGAAATGGAATCATAAGCACTCCCCGTTTCTCCTGGGTCATTACGTTTGGTGTCATGGGTTGTTACGGGGTAGCATTTTATTTTCAGTGTTCAGAGAAATCCCTGAGAAAGATGAAGACTGAGTTCCTGGTTCACAAAGCTAGTTATTCATGGGGGAAAATTGAGTATCCTTAGAACCAAAAATTATAAAACCTTGCTCCTGAGTAGTAAGATCTAATCAGTAGTGTTATTATCAACCATCAAGTAATTAACCACAAACTGGCTTTGCTTTTAAAAGTGAAATATTTTACTCTTTAGCCTTTCTCTCTAGGAAGGGATTTAAGTGTCTCTGTCAGATCTGAATCTCCTTAACAACTGACCACAAAATAATGTGTATTAAAATTCAGACAGATTTATCATTTCAAGAAGATCTAAAATAACTCTAATGGGAAGAAATTAAAATAATAGAGACCTTCTTTCTCTACTGTATTAGCAGAATCAGCCAGAGATGAAACCAACAGGATTTTAGTGTTCCCAAAAGGATTAATACCAATAGAATGAAACCACCTTCAGATTTGCATGGGAAAAAAAAAAATAGTGCAGTCAATGCTTTGCCCTAGTATGATGCAAAGACAGTTCTAAGAATTAAAAGAATTAAGTTTTCCAGAATTAAAAGAATTAAGTTTTCCTTATTAAACTGCTCTGAAGGCACAAAGAATGTCATTTACACATTAGGTTTTTTCATGTATTCCTACCATAGAGTCGCAGAGTTGTTTGTGTTGGAAGAGACCTCCAAAGATCATCTAGTCTAATCCCCCTTTCGTGGGCAGGGACATCTTCCTCCAGGCCAGGTTGCTTAACAGCCCATTCAGCCTCACCTTATACTTCCAGGGATGGGGCATCCACAGCTGCTCTGGGCAACCTGTGCCAGGGCCTCATCAACCTCACAGTAAAGAATTTCTTACTTGTATCTAAAGTCTACCCTCTTTTAGATTAAAACCTTACCCTCCTTGTTCTATCACCAGAGACCCGGGTAAAACATTTTTCTGTCTTTCTTATACGCCCCTCAATGTTTTCAAAGGGCACATTAATGCCTTTCAGGATCATTCCCTTCTCCAGGTTGAACAACCCAGTATCTCAGCCTGTTTTCACAGCAGAATTGTTTCAGAGCTCTTTCATCTCTGTGTTCCTCCTCTGGAGCTGCTCTAACAGGTGTGTGTCTTTCTTGTACCAGGAACTGCGGAGCTGGATGCAATGCTCTGGTAGTGGGGGGAGCAGGGGAGAAACGTAACTCGGAGGAGTGCTGATCTGTAGCACACCATCAGTACCCTGCACCCCTAAAAATGTCATTTCACCAGCCCTCAGGTCTGACTGCATGTCGTTTAATACTAGTGAAAGGCACTGCTATGAAAGCTGAGATTAAATATATGGGAATCTTGAATATGTGAGTATAGGGAGAGACAGAGAGCAGATGAGCTGGGAAAGGAGGGTCTCCATGCAAGGCTGGTCAAGCAACATCCTTCTCTTCCAGTCTGTTCTCCCTCTGCTACAAAAGGCTTCTGTGTATTTGATTTCCAGAAAGGGCATATGCCATATTTCACTGACCTTTTGGTTAGGGGGGCACAGTGAATACAACACAGCAGTGTATGCTGACAAGTTTTTATACCTTATTTTCTTGTGCAAAAGAAACAACTGAATTCATGACTCCAATCATACAAAAGGACAAAAATGCTAGACTACCATAAGCAAGCAGCCCTGTTGGCAGCTGTGATGGAGTCCTCCCTCTCTGCCCCGGATGCAGCAGCATCTTTCACCTCTGCAGCAAGAAATGCTAGCCCTGAAACTCCACAGACAGGTCTGCACACCCAGACAGAACCATGAGGAGATGAGGTCCTGCACGTCTTCTTCTAAAGAGCAGTTGCAGGGATTCTTGCAGCCAAAATTGCTACTGAAACAGTGTTGCTTACCTGAAACCTTAGCTGAGTGTTAATTCTCTCACTGGAATTCTGCCCTCTAAGTCTTGCAGACTTGGGATCAGATTGTCTGTGGCATCCAGCTCCTACTGTCTTTTGGCAGAGTGGGGTGGCTGACAGGGAGTTCGTAACAGCACTCTCAATCTTTCTAGCTGGGGGCCCAGCGTGGGTTACAGAACAGGGGATGCATGCCAGCTGCTGCACCGGGGAAAAAAACTCTCTTTATCTGCTCCCCTCCCTGCACTGTTGATTCATTAGGGAAAAATCATACTCGAGCTATGACCTCTGAATATGCTGAGACTCTTTCCAACACAGAAATGTATCCAAGTAAAGCGTTTTCCACCTTTACTGAAATGTACGGGTGCCTTAGAAAACACCCAAAGATGACTTCCACCCAGGCAGAAGTTTTCTAGATGTCAGGGACACTGATAACTTCCAGTTGATATGAAACCACCTGCAAATTTCAGGCAGTGGTTTTAACTGAAAAAAATTGTTTTCTGGTGATAGATTGCGATGGAAAGTCCTAAAAATGAGCAAGATGACAGAGAAGAAAATACTTTTGATCTTGTTAGACCTAGGTTAAAGCCTTAAGTAGGACCTGAATGTACAGCCCATAGATATTCTCATACCTGAGTGTAAACATCACACCAGTCTGTTTAAAACTTCTCTGTGGTGGAGAGACTACTTCTTTGGAGTGTCAAATGAACACAGATTTACCACTGAACTTACCTTCCAGCAGATACAAATACATAATTTTCTATTCTGTATGCAACAATTGTGCTGAGGATTCATCCCATTGTGCTTTAGCAACTCTTGCTGCAAATAAGAGGTTGTGAGAGTTGTTCTCTGCTGCTGGGCCCCTTGTTCCTCGCTTTTATTTCATAGTTATAACAAGCAGGAGGTAACAGGAGGGCATATAACTTTCAAAGACTATTGTCCATGAGCTGTATTTGACTTTTGTACATGTCAAATTCTTAATTCTGTGGCTTAATATACCTGGAACCATACAGTCACCACATAAGTAGGCAGACCAGGGAGTGCAACACAAATTATCTTAAACTATTCTAGTGAGGTTGGGGTTGGGGTTTTTTTGGTGGTGGTGGTTTTTCTGTTTGTTTTGTTCGGGGGAGGGAGGGAGAAGAAAGGCAGCAGTGATCTGTAAAATATATTGCCAGTACATGCTCTTGTCTGCAATACTGACATGGTACTGCCTGATCAGTACTCAGTGGAAAACAATTTCTCAGCAAAGAGTTACAGATTGGAGTAGGGTTGCTGCCAGAGCAGAATGTCAGCTTAAGCAACAGAGCCTTATATCCAGCATGGCTATCAGGAATCCTTGCTGGAGGATACCCCGTTAGGCTTTAAATTTTGATGCAGCTCTTTCTTATTCTTTAAATTTTACCAGCTCTTTCTTATTCACCTTCAATCATTCATTACTTTTTGTGTCACACTTTTTTAATCATGAATCTCAGTAGAGAATTTATGAGCAACTCCATGCATCCATAAGAACATCCCTTACATTCCCCTCTGGAAGCTAATTTTATAACCTTGTATAAAAGAAGCCGACAATGAGATCATCTGTAATGGAGTTCTGGATCATTTCATTATTACTGGAAACACAATCAAGGGAAGAGACCATTTGGAGTATATTTTTGCCAATCTTCCATCATACAGTGACACACAGTCGCTGACTTCTACATTCTTGCATAAATTCTGCTATTTCTTTCCTTCTTTCCCTCTATTAAATGACATCCCAGGAAAAATCAGCGTCTGAACTTCTGTGGAGCAGTTCTATTTAATGTAGTAACTTTGTAGTACCATAACAACTGGGGGTTTCTCCCCTTGGATAATAAAAAAAATGTGCCTTTCAGGAGCACAAGACTAGTGAGAAATAATGAAGGTATGAATGCTTGCCTCTTGTTTTGCTGAAGAAAAACCAGTCTTCACTCTCTCAGACCAGGTCAGAAAGCTAGGCTTATTGGAAGTAATGCATTCTGAACAAAGCTTTTTATCAATAGCTTGACCTAATAAAGATATTTGTGGAGGGGACTTTGTGTATTGTTTGGTTGGCAAACATAGGTCAGAACAGATCAGTTCAGCCAGTGGTTGATAGATTCTGTAATCAAAATGTAAATGGTGTTCAAGAAAATGGAGTGACAGGATCATGATGGTCTCAGCTTGGTGTAAATTTAACAGAACTTGGGGGCATAGCTAGCCTAAATATCTTGAAGACAGGTAAATGCAGTTATTGTGAAATGTGCTGTCTACCAGCTATCCCCTGAGGAGAGGCAGTGTACCTCTAAATCCCCAGGCAGAAACAATTCCCCAGGCAGCAAAAAACTTCAGCTCTGATTTAGCCAAATCATTCCCAGGTGTTCAGTTTTCTCTATATTAATATTGATATTGTCAACAAGACTGTCCATGACTGCTAAATCTTTGTTTAGTGTCAACTGGACTTGTGAGGTCCAAGGGGAATTGGATCTTTTCTAGGGGAATCCTAGGTGTGACAGGATAGAGCCTTAGGGAACAATTTTGATTCAGCTTTACAGGGAGGATAATTGCATTCAGGGAATTGAGATGCTGTTAGAAAGCCTTGTGTTGAGTCCTGCCCTAACGCAGATGTGCAAGCACACAACAGCTGCAAATAATGAATCACATTTCCATTGATAACCATATGGAGTTTTTTCCCCTCTCAG